>VDFB02298857.1:0-61828 GCA_007258455.2 Sequoia sempervirens | reverse complement strand
TTACACTCTGATTTCTATGTGGTCAACATGGCTGAGATGAATATAGTTCTGGGCATGAAATGGCTCCAAGACCTGGGAGTATTTACCCTCAACGTACCTAAGGTGGAGATGTCATTTGAGGTTGATGGCAGGAAACACGTGTTGAGGGGAATCACAGATGGGAGCTTGCATTCTATCTCTCTCTGTAGAGAGAAGAAAAGGGAGAGAGAGCAGGAGATGATTCAGGAGGAGTCCGCGTTAGCTGCTGACTCCAAGGGTTCAAAGTTGTATGCTTTAGATCAGCATGGTTGTGTTGTCCAGTTTATGAACAACCCCTTGTTTGAGGCAGACGCTACATTATCTTATTATAACCCTCTTTTCGGGTTAGATGTTGATTCCACTCTTGACCCGGATTTTGAGATGAGCGCTAATTGTAGTGTTTGGGATCCTTCTAGTGCATCGGGGTTTCAGACCAAGCTCGCAGAGGAGTTTTCTGAGGTATACACAATGAGGAGTGCGTACAGTTTCACATTTGACCCTCATGTGCATGACCTATTTCAGATGCACAGCTTCGTGGCCTAGGTACTTGACAGCGGTTATCACAATTTACCTTGCGCAAGGTTTGGAAGCAAATATGGTCAGTTATTTGAACCACTTCCTCTTGAGAATTATACTCCTGCAACACCAGATGGCAAGTTTGAGTTGGCTCAGCGGGTTCAGCCAGTTGTTCTAGGGAGGGTGTTACAGGAGCAGTTTGATGTTATCAAGGGCATTGCACAGTTCTACCCATGGGATCCTGGTGGAGCGATCTTACCAAGGAGTATCTGTTGGCAATTGAGATTGCTTGGGGACAAGCAATTTCAAGGAGGGCGGACTATAATGTCCCCTTTTTAGCACGCTCATGTTTGTGGATGGTTAGCCTATAATTTTGACTCTCGTAGGCTAATAAGGATGGCTAGGGGGTCTTCTGAGGATTGTATCATCTCCAGTGTTCAGTGGCATTCAGTTTTGGCTTTCGTTTGGCGTTCACAAGGCTCCAGTTGCAATACTTACTATTTATAGTAAGTCAAAGGATGGTTGTGAGAGACCCTTACTATTTTTAGTAAGGCACTTGGCCATCTTGAGATTCACAGAGTTGGCCCCAGTTCCAAACGGTCTGATGAAATATTAAATATTGAAGGAGATATTAAAGTTTAAATGGCTCAAAATAATATTTAATTATTAAAAAGGGTGTTATAAAGTTATAACTTGAGGGTCAATTCATCATTAAAAAGGGGGCCATATTATTAATTAAATATTGGGCACCAATTCCAAAGTATTTTACGAAATATTAAAAGATGCAAATAAATAACATTTTAATGTTATTAAAAGTGCCTTTCTGGAGAAATTCAACTTTCTCAAGAAGGCTTATACAATTTACTTTGGGGTCTTTTTACATTCATTTCGATTGAGCATTGGTTTTTGGTAAAAATTGTCTGAGAGGAAGAAGCCAAGGGTTTCATTCTTCGAGCCATTGGAGAACGTTCACTCTTCAGTATTGCAGCCATTCGGGGTGGTGAAATATCCATTGAATTTGGCATTCGGGAGAGCTTCATCCAGAAGTTCTATTGTGCTTGAAGGTGAAGAGTTTATCTAGGGTTTGGAGATTATTGAAGGACTATCAAGTACAGACCTGAAGATTCATCATTGTTAGCCATCAAAGAGCAGATTGCAAGCTTTTATCTGTTACTACAGTACCCGTGTGAACAGTACCCGCTACAGTGATGAGGCATTTGAGAGAAACTAATACAAGGGGTTGGTGGGGCATTCATTGCAGAACAGAGGTTTATAGTTAACCATTGAGGATATTATATGTTGCAGATTTGTAGATTTATTTTGGCAGTCATTATCACTCAGAAATCAAGCTTTCTTTGCTGCTACAGTCAACAGGGAGCACCCAGCCAAGGGCATAGTCCTCATTCATGCCAAATCTTTTGGGGTAGGAAGCATATAGTGTCATTTCCTTGCAACGTCTTCATAGCAACAGCAGATCTGATACATACAGAAGGAGATTTGATAGAGAAAAAGCTCCCAGCAGCAGTACGTGGGAGTGCTGGCAGCAGATCACTCTTCATCTGATACATGTTTCTCTTCCATGCTGGGCGCCTTGGACAGCATAGGCCTTTTGCATAGCATTTTGAGAGTGGTCTTCATTATTGGAGCAGCAACAACTTCTATCAGGTTCTTTAATTGCTAGTTATTTCCAAAGTTTATTAGAAATGGTATTGTAATAAGGGAACTTGTAAAAAAATCAATAAAGCTGTATATGTTGCTGCTGTCAAATAATTTCCAGCTTCTTGCAATTAGTTTTAAGTTGCAATCAATTAGTTACCTTCAGAAATTATTTTATGCATTGTTCTTGCATTTCATATATTGGAAAAGTACTATAAAAGGTAAAAAATTTGCAAAACAAGACAAAAACAATCAGTCACCGCAGTCGGGGCAAGAAGAGTTCTTACAGTTAGCAATTTATCTTCTCAGTTATTGCGACAGGCCATGACTCCCACGGTGCATTCTTTGGGTAAGCCAATGTTTATGGGGCTTCAGAACAAAAAGGTGAAACTTCTAGCCACCAGTTGTCTTAGTGAGTTCATCAGGATTACAGATCCTAAGCTTCCCTATGGAGAAGGAAAAATGAAGGAGGTTCTACAACTAATTGTTGAGAGTTTTCGTGGGCTACCCGATAACCAAGGCCCTTCCTTTGGTAGAAGGGTTAAGATGCTGGAAGTGATGGTGAGATTTAAATCTTGTTATCTTTTGATTGATTTAGAATGTGAAAATCTTATTAGCCAGATGTTTCATTATTTCATAGTATCCATCAGTGACGATCATGGAGAAGCTGTTTTTTCTTACATGCAAACCATTATGACCCTTATCATTGATGATTATGATACTATTCCCCAACTCCTCATATCTATGTTGATACCTATTTTGAGGAAAGAACGGGATGTCTCTACTGCTGCTTATGAGTTGGTCAACAGAGTGTTCAAACAATGTGAAGGGAGGTTGAAGCCCTTCTTGGTTATTGAGGGAGAACCTCAAGGTGATTCTATGATGGTGCATGTGTCTGCTTATGTTGAGGATGTGTGCAATACAGCAGAGCTAGCACACAGAGAAAGTATGGCAAGAACCCAGGATGACCTCTTTGTCACACATGTGGCTACCATTGGTGAGATTGTGCATGAGGGAAAGGACATGACAGCAGCCTATAATTCATCTCTAGAGCTATCCAGTGAAACTATAGACACTAGTATCATGGTTGGCAACATTGAGATCAATAACGCACCTTTGGATGATAGTATTGTTGAAGGCAACATAGATGAGGCTTCCAAAACAACAAACAAAGATATTTACAGTGATGAAGACATAGGTGGTTTTGGTTTTGACTTCCAGGACCAGTTTATGGAGAGAGATTCTTGCGATGACATGTATAGTGATGAGTTGGAGAATAATTTATTCAAAGAGACATCACAGGAGGAGCACAATGAAAATAGCAATCAGGCTATCAGCCTCTTAACACATGGGATCCAGGTGTGATGGCACCTAAGAATGGCAAGGAACCTGTTTGGGGTGAATTTTCTTTTGACCATAGTGTTGTTCCCACTTCAACTCCATAGTTATACAAGGATGATGGCATGGGTGGCAATGATGATGCTTTTCTTGAACTTGAGAACAAATTTGATTTCACCTTGCATGAAGCTGATCTTAAGCAAGGGCCTAGCAGCCTTGTTGGTTTGGATTCACAATCTTCTTTTGGGGATGAGCAGGGAGAGGCACAAGTAATTTGGGACAGCCATGGAGGTTTTGATAACAAGTAAGAAAGTTCTGATTTTTACATGCAACATAGCAGCAGTTCGTCACTTTGGTTTGAGCATGATTGGAAAAGACAATTTTTGGTATCCGCTGAAAATGAGGTGCATTTTTTATCACTTTTTATCAAGTTTGGACAGAAAACATATGCATATGGAAAAACTAATTCAAAAAGCATCTATGGGACAACATGAGCTTAATATCTCATTTTCTGATCTACATACATTGAAGAGCTCTACGGAAGAATTTAAAACATCTTACTTACACATGATGCATGATAGAGATATAGCCACCAAGTTTGCAAATGAAACCTTGTCTATGTCTAAGCAATTAAGGGAAGAGGTTAGTAAGCTGACCATCAAGCTTAATTCCACAAAGCTTGCTTTGGAAAGTGCCCAAGAGGCACTTCTTGAACCAAATGATCAGCTCTATGAGACTCAATAGTTTAAGAAGGTAGAGAAAGGGCAAAGGAGATCAAATAGGTAATGAAGGAGATTGATTTCATCGAGGAGTATGATCTTGCACATTGTCCAAAAAAATCAGAGAATAGGAATTTGGATCAGCAAGAGGATTGGTTTGATTTGGGAGTTGAGGATAATTTTCAATATATTGATAATCCTTTGTTTGAGGTAGATGCTGATATGGCGTATGACAATCCGCTTTTTGAGTTGGATGGTGGGATTACTCCTAGTTGTGGCATGGCATTGGGTGAAAATAGTAAGGTTTGGGACCCAGGTGTTGTTTCCAATCATGAGTTGTCTCAGGATTGGAGTAGTGGGTCAAGTTCCAATATTAGTACCGCTGCCCACTTTCCAATTAGCCAGTAAATGACTTCGGTTTTGGATCCGCAGATGAGTTGGAGGGTTTCTTCAGTTCAGCAATTGGGCGGTTCATGGTTGAGCCTGGATGGCAGTGATGATTTGATTCTTGGAGATGATTTTGTTGCTACCTCCATACTCATCTCTCCTATGTTTTTAGTGGGATTTCAGTTTGAGTACCACTGCCCTCACTTTCTTTCGTTGGTTATGATGACATCTTTTGATGAGCAGACTGATTTTGAATTTGGGCAGGCTTTGGGGCAGCTGGTTGTGAGTATCTTTCTAGACACTGTTTACCAATTTATTGTTTCCACTCTGGTGAGTGACACTAAAATTACTTTATGGAGATGATATGCATTATTTCAGATGATGTGTTGATTGCAGTGGTTTGGGTGTGTTGGTGTGTTCGGGACCATCCTTTTGACACTTGGAGGTTGAGTATTGATGTTATGATTTCGGTTTGCGTCAGGATAGGCTTTTCTTGGTTGGCAGATTTTAGAGATATGGCAGTGACTGACTTGCTCCAAACTTGGGGTATCATGAGGTGTCCTGTCGGGGTTAATTTCTTATGGTTGAGCAAGGCAATTTTCATGTTGACCGGGATCGTGATTGGCAGTGAGTTTATTGATGCAGTCTTCTCTAAGTTGCCTTGGCAGGATATATTTCATGACATTGACTTCAATCCTTTCAGGTTTTTCAGTATGGGCTTTGATGCTTTTCTCTTTGGAGACCCAGGATAGGAGAGTGCAGTTTGGGCACATTGGTTTGACAGTTATGACCAATGTGGCACAGCGTCAGCATGGTGGTTCCTTTTTGAGACTCACTTGGAACCCAAGAATCACACTACGTTGTAGTTCAGCTACTATTTGGGATGAGAGAACCAGTGTTAACTTTCTAGAGTTTACTCCTGTGGCACAACAGTTTGATTCTCTCGAGGGACATTCTTTTGAGAAGTTTATGGTGTCAATGTAGTTTTTTATTACACTTATTACAAGAGGGTTTTAGGAGGTCTCTTGTGTTGGTACTCTGCAAGACAGTGTTGTGAACAAATAGTGCTACAACTCTCCTAGGTTGACTTGGGACCATGGGATCATTGTTGGATTCAGTATTGATCAGATTGTTGGTTGCAGGATTGTACTGGCATTGCTTGAGGACAAGCAATCTTTGGGAAGGGTGGACTGTAATGTCCCTATTTTTAATGTCCTTCTCTAGGCTAGTTTGGTTCTAACTCACTTACTACTTTTAGTAAGTACTATTTTTAGTAACCGGTCTGGGCGGCAATGCAATGTAGGGTTTCCTCTTTGGGCAGTATGTGGGAGTTGTCTGATGAGCTTTAATGTTTTGGCCAGTTTGATATTTGGTGAGCACTTACTATTTTTAGCAATTGCTACTTTTAGTAAGTTTATTTCAGAAAATTGGTCCCAAACTTATAGTGTCCTTAGCAATGTTATTTCTCTAGTGGTGTTGGAGAGCCTAAGGTTGGATTATTTAATATTTGTTTTTTATAAGTCACTTAAGTTATTTTAATAAAATAACATTATAACTTAAGTGACGAGATAGGTGGTCATCAAAAAGTACGTTCGTGCCTAATGAGATAACGTTGTTTTAGAAGGCTGGATAAGGTAAACTAGTTTCCTTTTGAGCAGGATGCCCCTTTGAGGATTATTTGTTAATGTTTTAAAGTATAAAGCAAATATTAAAATGGTTTTTGGAGGTTAATGTTCTGATAGCATCACGATGTATCTTCTAGCAGCAGAAGTATCTTCCCTGAATAGATATTATGTCAGTTGGCTGACACACATAAATGTTTTATTTAAGATGGTTGACATGCAATAGAATCTTCGGTCAGACATGCAAGAGAATCTTTGCATGAAATGTATTTGTAACTGCTCCTGAAAATAGGCAATTGTAATGCTCCTAGTGCGTCTCCTTTTGCATGCACATGCAAGTGACGATTCCCTATTTTGGGATTGATTCTTACTTAAGTGAAGTGGTTATTTCAAGGAGAGTTTTCCATCTACAGCAGATGATTATTTACAGCAGGTTATTGTCCTTCAAAGAGCAGATTGATATCAAGGAGAAATCAGAGGTTTTATGTATATTGGCATCTAGGAGAGGTGTTGAGACTTGTAAGCTGATTTATTGGCATCTAGGAGAGGTGCTGAGACTTGTACGCTGATTTCATTCAATATATAAGAAACATATTTGTGGCTGGGTTTTTCTCCCTCGAGAAGGAGGGTTTTCCGAGGATATATGTTGTGTTATATTGTTCATTTCTTTATGTGTTTGTGTTGCATTTTTGCTTTCTGTCTGTTGGCGTAACAACTAACACCTCTGGAGTAAGAGTTGCTACGAACAGCCTATGTACACTACGCAATGAGTGCTCTTCAAATTAGGAGGGGAAGCTCCCTCGTTGTGCTTTACAAAAATACCTGCAAAGGGAAATAAACTAAACTAATTCCTGTCTTTTTGTTTCAGCTGTAGAGGTACAAGGCTTTCTTGAAAACTAATACATTGCAGCTGAGTTTTCTCTGGTTTCGCAGATTCACTAACTACAACTAAACTTAATAACTTAAATTCTATCCAGTTCCCTCAAGAAAACAGAGCATGAGAAAACGGAGCAAGGTTATGACTATCAGACGATAAACGTGTTTAGATTCTCTACTTGAAGGCAAGGTGGCGCAACTATCATCTCAATCTGAACAAGTTTATTGGCACAAAACAGATTTAAGAATTTACCATGATAATCTTATGAAACCCTATGTGGCATAACACTTGATTATAATAGTAAAGACTCGCAAAACAGATTTATCATCACAATCTTATGAAACCCTATGTGGCATAACACTCGATTAAAATGATAAAAGATTCACAAAACAGATTTATCTAAACTAAGGGAAGTATTTACCATGACAATCTTATGGAACCCTATGTGGCATAACACTTGATCATAACAGTAAAGACTTCTCAAAACAGATTTATCATCACAATCTCACGAAACCCTATGTGGCATAACGCTTGATCAATAATGACAAAAGATTCACAAGACAGATTTATCTAAACTATGGAAAGAATCCACTATCACAATTGCATGAAACCCTATGTGGCATAACAATTAACTGTAATAGCAAAGACACATGAACAAATACCAAAAGAGCAATATTGAGGGCAAGGTAGGCGCAGCATATATTTCTCTCTCAAGCAAAAGTTAATTACAAATGAGCAAAAGCTCTTATTTATATACATCAAGGTGTAGGGAACCCTAAAATCACCTTGAGTTCACTACAGTTCTTGCAATGCATGCAAGTTATGCGCCAAACCCTAATGAAGTAAACTATACAGTTAACTGGAAAGCTACCATCAGTTAACTGGTAAAATAACCTAAAATGGACCATGTGCAAGCATGCACGTCCTTATTTAAAGCAAAGTTAACTGGACACTACCTTCAGTTAACTGGAAACCCTAACCCTAACTCCTGTGTTGATAATTCCAAGGATGAGATAAGCATGTGTTAAGTCAGCAAGTGAACTGAAGACTGGAAGTCAAGTTAACTGCTGCTCAGGACTCAACCCTTGAAATTAACTGCACAATCGAACTGGCAGATCACTCCATATCAACTCGGTCTAACACTTCGACCAAGAACTCATCGATCTCTCTGTCATCTGGCACTTTGACGCTGTTCAAAACAACAGTCTGTTTCTTTAGTTCTCTGCCACTTTCTGTGATTGTGTGCATGCCATCTTTACACTCCTCAGTCGCCTTTCTGAAACTGGCTGCAATTACTGAAATATTCTCTAACCTAGGCGCCATAGGTTCACCTTCAAGGCTGTCACGAATCAGCTTCTCGAACTCTGCTTGAACTTTATCCAACTCAACATACGTGCCATCTTCCAGAAGATAATGACACGGAATCTGAACAACGAAGCCACTGACCAGTGCAAGTACTCCAATCACATCATCCTTGAGTGAAAACAATTTGGAAGAGATCTTCTCACATATTTCTGTTCTGAGAAGGTGCTGCTCTCTCCAAATAAAAACTTTGTCTTGGTCCTCAACAATCTCCAAGGCATCATATGCAACTGACAACTGAGATACCAGAACACGATCCTTTGCCAAGTTCTCTGCAACTGCAATCTCAAGCGACTGAACACCCTGACGGAGTTTATGCGCATCACTTCTCAACTGATACAGATCTGCAAGAAGAGTTTTACCAGCAGCAACTAAATTATCAATCCAGTTGTCTAAAAGTCTGCCATGACTAACCAACTGATCCAATTTTTGTTGTTCTGCAGGTGTATGCTGAGGAAGAACAGGTGCTCTACTCGAATTCCCATGAACAAGATCAGAAATGTATCGACGAAGTTGACCAATTTCAGCTTTAAGTAATGCCTTATCTTCTCCATCTTTGGTGATACGCTCTTCAAGATTATTGGTAACAATCTTAAGAAGAGATACATCTGTCTCTCGTGTAGTCCTGCCAAGATTAGCCTTAGTGAATGTAAAGTCACCAACTTCGACTTCATCTAAGCTTTTACCCTCTGGAGGAACTGCAACTTCAATAACAATCTCGGATTCAGGAGTCTTCTCAATGTGCACCTGTTTCTTTATCTTCTTGTTTGACCTTCTCTGATAAGGTTCACCGAACTCAGATAAATCAAGGTTGTATGATGGTTCACGCCTCTGTCTCCCTAAAGACTTCTCGAGCCAACAAGACTGAACAATATTCTCAATTCGCGGAGAGACTGTCCCTGATGTATCAACCTGTGGTGGTTCAGGTGTCTCCGATCCAGCCTGAATTGGTGTCTCAGGCTCAGAATCTATGTCAATGGGCTGCACGTGAGGCGAACTAGGAGGTGAAACGTGAGGCTCAGCCTGAATGACTGTCTCTACTGGAACCTCAGGAACATGTTCAATTTGTTTCTGCTTCCTTTTACCAGTAGCCCTTTTCCCCGTGTTTCCACTAAGTCTAACCCCTTCAGGAGGTATAATAATGGCCTTGACTCTAGGTCTTGCTCTAGAAGTAGAAGGCAACGAAGAGAAACCCTTTGGCGGCTCTGCTACAGGAACTGACTTCCGTGTCCGTTTGCTCTCCAAGAATAACTTGCTAGTCTTGATAACTGATCTGGAAACCTCTTCGATAGAAGTATTCTCCTTGGCATACCAATCAGGTGAGCGAAGTGGCTGCCGAGCAACTTGATCCTTAACATAAGAATTGAGAAGAACTTCTCCATCATCATCGGATAGACCATCAACATCTTCTGATAGGTAATCAGAGAGCTGACCAATAGTGAGTCTACAGTAGTGACGACGACGGACCTCGAATTCATCTTCACAATTTGCCCAGAAATCTTCAAGTGTTGGCGCATGTGCAATCCCTCGCTCTAACCGATTTGCATAATGTCCAAGAGGATCATAGGAACGCCTCTCAGTATAAGGCTTGAGTTTGAACCTTTCAATCTCAGTAGACATATGCCTGGCATCTGTTGCAGCATCACATGTGAAAATTCCCAATGTGAATGGAAAATTAGCTGCAGTCTTATGACGACTACGAAGAAAGAAGTGAACATGCTGCATCTGTCTGAGGAACTCCATAAAAATGAGCTTATCTGAAGGGTATCTTGGTAACATCAGGGGCTCTCCAACATATCCATAAACACGAAGGTATGTGAAAGTAGGAAACTGGATAAACCAATCCGCCCAAGTTTCCATCGCTGATTTGGCCTCGGCGGAAATACGAATGTGCATCTCATCATCAAGATCTCTCACGGTTCTCATGGAAAAATGATCATTCACTGCTTGGAAGTCCTGCTCGGATTGAGAAAACTCCAACTGAGGATAATACTCATGAACACGCTGAACACTGAAAGTGCCATTGGTTTTAAGAAACCTGTAGCTACCTTGAAATGCAACCAAGTAGACCAAATAGGATATCATATGAAACTCGTGATACTTGAGAAAGTTAGTAATTTGCTGATGTAAACAATCACTAATCAACATAGCCCAATCAAAACGCTCTGTACCATCAAGAATTCTGGTAATCAAGTAAAACATCCATGAACGGAAAGTGCTAGCATCTGATTGACCAGTAACTCGGTTAAGTAAAGTTATCAAAACAGCAACTTCCTCTTTGAATTCTCCACGACCAACCTTCTTAGGCAAATTAGTCTTCTGCACTATTAACCATTTCTGAGCAACTTTTCTCTGTGAACGTTGTTGATCAGCATTCCATATCTTCTCACAAGCCTCAAGAACCACAATGAAGTTATCTGAACGAGGAGGAATAGCAAAACATTTATGTATGTCCTTCGGATTGAGACTGCAAACAACCCTTCCATCTACTGATCTGATCTGCCGTGAAGACGAGTCATAATGCTTGATGCAAGCAAGTACAAACTCAAGATCGAAGATAGAAACAGGAATGGATGCCGCTGCCAGCAACCCAGAACGCTCAAGATTCTTCATCGAATTGCTGCTAACATTCTCCAAACTGCTCAAATTGACCACTGGATAAACATGATTCAGGTCTGTATCTGACGTTTTGATGAAATTATGTGTAAGGGCTGATTTCACCTTGTAATCAATAAGGTTGAACTGCATTTTGAAAATGATGACTTTTGACTGTAAAGTCGAATATATTTGGAGAACTTTCTGAAAACCTCTGGACAAAGCTAAAAATAGCCTCTGACAGAAGAAATTTTCGAAGTTTTTTGGAACATGGGTTTTGTGCACAACTGAATTCTGAACAAACCCAGATAGCTAGATTCTTGAAAAAATGTGATTTAAGCCCACATGCAAAGAGATTCTCGGAAAAAGGCACAGAGCTTCAGAATGAAGGCAAGGGGCGATTTTCTCGAAAAAATCTAAGACGTGGGTCTTGCTGCAAATGCTGAAATATGCGAACCCTGATGATCAGATTCTGAATGTGTATTTGAATTTCTTTGACATGCGAAGAAAGTACCTAAGGTGAGAAATAGAAGAAATAAGACAGAAGATAGAAAGTTTTGCTTGTCTGCTTCTGAAAAATCTGCAAATTTCTTCTTCGAATCTTTGACAAAACCTGCATGCAAAGTGAAAATAAAGTCTAGAATCGACTTCCTTTGAACAATCTGAACTCGTTGCTTCGAAGAACGCTGAAAACGGACACCTGAATCACCTTAAGCTTGCTGGTCGCTCAAAAAGAATAAGAGCTTCAGAGCAAAAGATGATGAAATAATGGACGCCATTCTTGAAATATATAGAATTTCATCATTGAAAATTCGCACTAAGCAAAGAATGGTTGAAAATGGCGCTTGGCTTCTAATTGGACCCCATTATAGTTAACTGAAACTCGAACAAGCTAAATAAATGGTCATGCATTAGGGTTTGCTTTACCAGTCTTCAGTTCAACTCAACCATGCGATTTTAGCTTCAGTTAACAATCTTATCAAGTTCGCCATCTTCAACCTTGCTTTAAATTCACACATTTAACCTAAGGCGTGCCTTTTGATAACTTCAGTTAACATTCATAATTGAAATGAGAAGTTCGCCATCTTCATGCAATAAATATTCTAAAAATAGCGACCCTTTTGGGACTTCAGTTGGCCTTCAAGAATGCGCCAACTTCACATTTATGCTTCAATATAAAATCTAAATATAGCAACCCTTTTGGAACTACAGTTGCCATCCTTAAAAAGTGCGTAGCTTCACAAAACTATGCTTCACTATTTAACCTTAAATATGGCGACCCTTTTCATGACTTCAGTTAACATGCAAATTCTCCATACTTCACTAAAATATGCTTCACCATTCAATTCGTCCCTTTTGAACTTCAGTTGATATTTGATGAAGCGCCATCTTCACTAAAATCTTCACAATTGCAACCAAAATCGCCATGCATGTAAACTTCAGTTGACATTCAGTGATAATCTTCAGTTAAGTGAACATGCAATCAAGTTAACTCGACATGCAAGGTAGTTAACTGAACATGCAAACTAGTTAACTCGACATGCAAACTGAAAGATCACTCCACATGCCAATATATGAACTGAAGATAACAACCCAGAAATCGTTCAGTCTAACTGCAGTCAGAACTCCAGTTAAGGCGTCCATTCAACTCACTTTCGAAAATTCAACTTTGAACTCTCAAGCGAATTCCAGACTTAGCCAAATTTGATGAAAATTTAAGCTAAAACCTCTGTCGGGACCTCTGTTCATCCTCTGACACTGGTTGACTGACTTCTCCGATTGGCTGGCTGACAGGTGCATTGCAGGGCTGAGTAAAAACTGATCAAAAGATATCTTGAGACTATACGTCATAAAACTGTCATCTGAAGGCTCAAAAATCCAAGCGCCTTTTCCAAAAGCTGCGCTTTTTACCAGACTTAGTCAAATTTTGACTTCTGCATTTCGTACGAAGGGAAAAATAAATCCTCCATAACTTTCATTTTCTTAACTTTCAGGACTGGAACTCAGGTTCACTGTGTAGCTGACATCATTCTGCACAATAGCTGCAAAGGCACATTTCCCAAGAAAACAACATCTGAGGGGTGAAAAACTAGGGCGCCTTTTTGAAAAGCTACTCTTTTCATCCCAGACTTGGCCATTTCAGGAACTGGCTAGAATATCACAAAAACCTTGACTGCAAGCTGCCGAGGCATCTCACGAACTGACGGAGACAGGCAACGGAAAGCTGAGCATAATACGAACACATTGAATATCTGGTATCATCAGAAAGAAAGCATTAAAGGCTTGAAAAGCTTGGGCGCCTTTCCCAAAATGTGCTCTTTTGCTTTTTCTTCTGACGTTCTATTATCACGGAATCTAGCAGCGCTCGTTCCACGGATAACCCCCCTACGAAACTTGTCCGTTTCCTAGGATTCGTGAAGTTCAAGTACGCATAACGAAGTGATTTTCAAGCCACCTCGAAATGCGTTCCCAAGTCTCAAATAGTCAATTCGAGCATTCCCCCTTGTTCGCCTCGCAAAGACCTTCGAAACGAGATCTTTCGCGACGTTTCACTGTTCATACTTTGCAAATTGCGAAAAATGCAGTAGCACTGAAAAAGTGCGCTCCTGCAGGGAAATTCCAAAAATTTGACTAAGTCTGGAAATGTAATGGCGCTAAAATTTAGCGCCCCTACATGCAGTGAATTTCCAAAAAATGTAAGGGCGCTGAATTTTAGCGCCATTACATTTTCTTTCGACACTTAAACTTTTTTCATGCCTCTGGCACGTTTCTTCACGTTTTCGCGTTTTTCGTCAATCGTGCCACTTTTCGTGCCTAAATTTATTGCACGACTTGAGTTAGGTTTTTAATTTTCATTTGCAATTAAGTGAATGAGTTCGCCATTTTATTGTTTGCTTTTCATTTTGTCCTCTTTTCTCTCTTGCTGGGCGAATTGCACTTAAACTGCAAATCACGTTTTTTGGAGTTTCGCCATTCTTCTTTTCAACAAGCTTCGCGTTTTGCCCTGGTAAGACTTTCATTTGGTTTTGTCTTTTCATTTGTATATGTCCATGATTAGCATACGCGTTTTTGTTTCTTACATTCACGTCTTTCATTATATTCGTTTTTGTTCTTTCCATTCACGTCCTCCCTTCTTCATTCGCGTTTTTCTTCTCCTTCATACGCGATGGAACCCTCATTCATTATTTTAAATGCATCTTTCTCCTCTGTGCGTGTTCATTTCGATGCTCATTCCTTCTTTTCATTTCTATTTTCTCACCCTACACATTCGCGTTTATTTCTTCCCATACGCGTTTCTTCCCTTATCTTTCATACGCATTTCTTTCTACCTTTCTCCTCTGTGCGCATTATCACTTGATAACTTCTATCTACCCGCCATGTTCGTGTTGAGATATCTTTGTCAAAAGTTCTTCATTCGTTTTGGTAAACATTGGAAAGATTCGCCATTGTGAAAAAGAATTCCTTTGACCTTTGAATGAAAATGTAATAGGATGGAGATGATTTCGAAAGCTTTCAAAGTTAACCAAACATTGCCTTTGCTAAAGCTCAAGCGCCTTCGCCATTCCTCACTGCATTTACATCTTCAAAAAATTGCCAAAATTGCAAAAGCGCTAAAATTAAGCGCCGTGACATTTCAAAGTTAACCAAAATTGCCTAACACTGGAAAGTGTAAGGGCGCTAAAATTTAGCGCCCTTACACCAAAAGCAATTTTTCTCAGAATGGAAGGGCGCTGAATTTTAGCGCCCTTACACTTTTTTCAGTCTTTTCCTAGATCTTTCCAAATGAACTTCATTTTTTACCAGTGCATTCCTGAGCTTCATTTTTCCGCATTCGTGCATCGTTTTGCGTGCTTCGCCATCCGCTCCATGCTTTTCCGCCCTCATTCTCATTTCACGCTTTCCTATGTCCCCTAACAATTGGTGTTTGTTCTGGCTAGACGAATTGCACTCTACTCTCAGAGATTGTCAAGTCAAGAGTGCTCAGTGTTCCAGTTTCTTTTGATGACTGCTACGAAGCCTCCTTCTTCTTCGAAAGCAAAAAGCAAGATGAAGTACAAATATCAAGGCATTTATCCGCCAACTATGGTGCTTTCGAAAGTTGAAGAAATAAAGGATACAGAAGTTGGCCATCAAGACTTGGTTGACTTCGCAAAGTTGACAAAGACGAAGCCTCTCCCTGATTCAATGAGGGCAATCGTACACAGCAATCTCCACTTGGTGGCGATGTTCCCCACAGCTGCGCACAATACTGAGTTTGTTCTTCAAGTTGCGTCTCATTACATCCGAGAAAGCATAAGTGTGATCGACTCTTCCGGGCAAGAGATTCTGAGACTCGACCCCGATTTCTTTGACATCGTCTTCAAGGTTCCTCACATGGAGAAATATATTGGCATTTCTATATCAAAAGCACAGGAGATCTTTGATGCTGATCCCAATAAAGCCAAACAGTTGATAAATACTCAATGGCTCAAAAAGCCTAGATCGTCTGTTTCTAGATGGCCGAAAGGACTCCTGAGAAGTGACTTCAAAGATGACGTCAAGGATATGATCACGTTTCTGAGCAGAGTGAAGGGTTTGCCGGAATCATCCACCTTTCACGATTGGATGTATGAGTACATCAGGATCATAAGAAGGCAGAAGGTGCATATTGACTGGGGTAAACAAATCAGTGATGAGATGCACGAAAGCGCTTGATTAATGCCCTTCACATTGAAGTTCTACATGACTTAATCGTGCACGCGAGTACCGTGATGCAGACAATTCCGTGTCTATCTACAAGGGAATCGTAATGATGGTACCCGTGGTAATGATATTTCTATCGCTTGGAGCTAAAGGAGAGCTTTCATCATTTCAGACGGGTCACCGATGCTTTCTTTGCGCCTTTACTCTTCAACTTTGATCCAACTTTGGAAAGAAGAAGAGTATCTGATGAGGCTTATAAGGTGGTAAGTAAAGTTGGATGTATTTTTCTCCAATTCCCAACGTTTACTTACTTGAGAGTAGGTTGTTACACCGGTTGTCCCTACATGCTACCACGTTATCCTTCGGATAAGTGGGTCCTCATGGAAACATGCAGACAGTTGATGTCAGTGCAGAAAGAACGAAGAAGCAACCACAAGCGTGGATTCAAGTTCCCATTGACCATCGGTAGATATACTATCCAAACTGCATGTGCTAAGTCCTGCCTGGCGCCGAAGATGCGATCATGACCATCAAAACCTGCTGTGTATAGGTTTCTTAATTTGACTACCGAGATGTCGTGGAAGAAGCTGCAAAAGGTCACCAAACACAGTACCGCTTTGAAGACATCCGGGCTGGGACAGAGATGAAGAAGCCATTGTGAAATGGACTACGCAAATTGACAGCTCAAACAAATTAGATTCCGCGTATCGCTGACCTACTAGAGATTTGAGGATCCGTGTGGATATCATGAACGCTTGTCTATGATGAGCAAGGTATTGCTAAGAGGCCGTTGCCTGCAATACAGTGGTCTAGAAAAGAGGTCACCAGCATGAGAGAAAGGCTTAGACCAATCCTAGCCAACACAGAAGAATGGTTACACAAACATGGTCATACAATGAAAAGTTTCAGGACAGACTCAGAAGGAGAAGAGTCCGAGGCAGAAGCATGCCAACAGCAAGAACTCCGCGACAAAAACAAATCAGCGGCCGTTCCCACTTCTTCACGGAGAGGCCCTAGGATCAAGTTCACTGTTGGTAAGAAAGATACCCAGGCTATCCAAGAGACAGAGAAGACGGAATCTCATCCATCTCGGGCCGGCGTGCCCATCTCGCAGGAGATAGATTCCGGCGAAGAAGATAATTTGCCACCAACTACTGAAGATGAAGATTCAGCCAGGCGGCATCTGAAGCGCTCTAAGAGGCCGGAAGCTGCAAGTGTCTCGATGAAGCATTTCCCGAAGAAGGATCTCAAGGTGACTTCGGCGTGAGCCGATTCGAGAGACAAGAGGGTGGTCAACAGGAACCCGAGCATGATGAAGAAATAACTACTTCTCCTCCCGAGAACGTAGTTGAGGAAATTCACAGAACATCATCGCCCGCGACTTCAAACGTTCCTCATACCCCTTTTGAGTCAAGAATTCCTTCACCTCCTGCTCCCTCGTCACCTATTCCTACCACGAGCATTCCTGCAGCCGAGATATCCCCTATCCCTGCAGCATCAACCCAGCTTGATACTCCATCAGTCACAAGCATTCATACGGTTGATATACTGTCAAGCCCACCATCGCCCATTCCTAGCTTGTCTTCGCCAACGTATGATATCACTTCTGAGAATGAATTCAATCGTTTCATGAATGAGTCAATGCGTGATCAGCTCAATGTGTCAACTACAGGAGCAATGATGACAAACACTTCTCCAATTGTCACGATACCAATGGTGAGTTCAGATGTGACAATAACTTCAGAGGTGGTAATGGCGACTGACTTGACAGTAAATCCAGAAGTTCACACTTCTTTTCTTCCTCCTTGGCTAATATCTCAAGTGTCGAAGCATAAAAAGAAAATGATTTCTCCAGAGGAGCTCGACCTTGAAGAGATAGTTCTTCCAAAGGCCAAAGGGAAGAATAAGGCAAAAGTATACTCGAGGCTGAATGTTGATAAGGCTGGCCATAAGTATGTTGAAATTGGCATACCACCGAATCAAGAAGGTGATGTCAATATGGAGGACTACACAGTAACAAAGGTCCAGCTTGGCAAGGTTACCAACGAAAGTGCAAAAGCCGATGCGCAAGTCACTTTGGATATCTTGGCAGGAAGGCCGGACAAAGTTGAGTAACTTCAACATGTACGTCAGAGGGCGTGAGCATTATGATCAAGTAAGAGACTTGCCGGTTCTCCAAGTAATGCAATAACCGGCCGACAAGCAGGTATTGAAGACCCAAATTGCCAAGAAAGTCGAAATTCGGCCCAAAGGCGTGGTGTTGTATGATTTGTTAGAAAAGATCATCGAACACTCCATCTCGTGATAATTTTGGCTACCTGGCGAGAAAACCACCATAAGCTGGGCCAAGCTCACCACAGAGCTTGATAAAGAAAAGAGCGTACTTTCCCAGGAGCGCAGAGACATGGAAAAATGCCCGTTGTCATGGTCAGAAATGAAATAGGTAAAGCTCAGCAAATTGGTGGAGGTTGGGGTAATTCCCGACAAAGAAAAGTTTGTAGAGGTAAAAGAATCACTGAAACACAAGATTCAAGTGGTTCAATCCCTCATTGAAGATCTTCACCAAGTACAGGAAGATGTCGACGGGCATCGCAACATTCTTGACAAAAGTATCAGAGAGTTGCCTGGTCAACTTCTTGAGGACAATCGTATCTTCCTACCGGCCACAGAAATATCCCTGATCTTCAAGGAAGCCATCACGAATTTGATCGACAGTTCAGACTTCTCAAAAGCTTCGCTGAACATCATTTGTGATACTAGGCTCACATTGGACAACCTGAAGACGCATCTTGATAGGTGCAAAAAGGTTCACTCATCTGCCATGAGATCGATCACGAGAATTCACACCATTGTGGATTACACCGTTGGTCCAGATGAGAAGTTCGTGCAGGAGACTAGGAGGAAATTTGAAGACTTTCGCGCCCAATGCAAAGAAACGTGAAGCCGCCCCCTATTCTCCAGTGTTAGACATTTCCGGTGCATCCCATTATGCATCTTGTAAATATTTCTCGACATTTTCGAATGTCATTTTGTAAATTGTAATTACACCAAGTCCAAAGATGTAACATTTTCAAAACAAATTACACTTTGACTTTGGTCAAAGTTAGGTGAGATCTCCTAAAATCGCTCACCTAACTTTCCCTGATTTTCTCAATCTCTTTCCTTCCTTTGCTCATCCCTCTTTCTATATAATGTGAGGATTTTCATTGTAAATGATCTTTTAGTCTATTGCAACGAAGTGCTGCCCTTTTGTAAGCAAACTTGTGAAACTTTGCGTTCATATTTTGTGAATGAGATTCAATCAATAAAGGAAAGGATTGCAAGCCAAACTTTGTGTTGGATTCGATACTTTTGTAAGTTGATCTGATTTGGTAGTGATTAGTTCGAGGAATCTGAAAGACTCTAAGTAGTTGATGTAAACTTTGTGTTACACTCGTTATTTAGATTGCATTGTATTTCTTTTATCATTGGTTGAATGATCTATAAGACTTTGCGCTTATAATCATTCATGCTCTTGCATGTTCTTGTTGGATAATCTACAAGACTTTGTGCTTGTAATTATTCATACTCTTGGATACTTTGTCGCATGATCTTACAAGACTTTGTGCTTGTAATCGCTCATGCCGCTTGAAGAATTGCCCTTAAGAAGACTTTGTGCTTCTAACGTATAAACGGCACGCTTATGTGATCCAAAGATGATAAAGCTACTTCGAACGAATTTTGCGCTCTCGCGGAGCTTTCCTTTTAATTTATTTGTTTGTTGTTAATTACTGTATCTCTACGTCAGCTTTGACGCAGATAGGGATATTGCATATCGCTTAGTTGTCGCTTCAAGTTATCAAGAATTCTAACTTCCAACACGGAAGCATTGTAAACATCTTCCTCTCGAAAAGAGAGAAGGCTAAGATGAATGTAACATTAAACCCCCCAATTCGCGGAATTTCGTGGTACATTTGTAATTACTTGTGTGATTTACTATTGTTTCTCTTAGCAGTAAGAAGGGCGCCTCCCCTTTCCGAGAGGAGAGATTCACATCTCACATAGCTGTGGCTGAAGTCCAAGTTGTGTAATCTATCGAAAGCTGATTACATAATTTTCACCCAACACGTTCTGACTAAGATTTGACCCTACGTTTGACCTCAAGTTCAGGCACTTCAGCAACTCAGATTCACCCGCTGACGGATGCGTCGCGAAGCTCGAACAAGAAGTGAAATAAACATCTTGGGTGGCATTTAGCCAAAAACCTTCATTTGGCACCTCAAAAAGATAGGCGCCATTCCCAAAAGCTGCGCTTTTTACCAGTGTTAGCCAATTCTCACCTTCGCCTCGTTTTGCGTTGTATCTTTCACAACTTGCTCGAAACAGGTCCGTTTGACAGGCTTGATAGCTTACTGCGAAGCTGACGTGATGCCGGACGAATGTCTGCTGGAGGTGACAAACCCTAAAAACAGGATCTGGACCCCTAAAAGATAGGGCGCCCATTTAAGAAAGTGCTTCCTTCTCCAGAGATAGAAAATTTTAATGATTCCCGTTCAGATTTTCACTTTTCTTAAATCTTTTCAGCAACAGACTGACATGACACTGACACCAACTCTATATCTGAAAACCCCAAAAACGACCATTTGACAAAACTTTAACAAGATTAAGACTCAATTAAGCAAAATGCCTTAGTGAAGCAAAAATTTTGGTTTTGGGTACAACACTGTCAAATCTGATCCTAAAACACTAACAAAAAGGATTCAAATTGGAGGTTGCCCTAATTTCTCCCTCCACTTCTATTTAATCTGCCTTTTGGCTCTCATTTGGACATGATGATTTTGACAACTTAAGGAGACTCTATTGGATTCTTTCCAGTTTAATGTTTGTAGCTGGTTGAGGACGGAAACCCTAATCTTTGGCACCAATTTTAGTAGTGAAACTATATACCCTAACTGGATTTGTGAAGGAAGTCATTCAAGCTTTTCTATAGGAGCGTTCATTGCAATTTTGTGGGACACTTTTAGTGGAAAAATTGTTGCATATCGAATATTTAATTCTGAAGGATTGAATAAGGGTTTGGAGTTGAATGAATATCTTCCTCTGTTTGTGGCGCTATCTTGTGTGAGCTTGTATTTGCTTCATACATTGAAAACCAGTTGGACGCCTTGGTTGAGACAGTAGCTTGCCGCCACCATGGTTGGTCTGAGATAGAAGCAGCTGAGGCACATTTCCCAGGTCGTGGGTTTTGGCTGGAGGGTTGAGCCTGGTATTTACCAACAATATAACACTCCTTTGGTCACCATTCCTCTGTGCATTTAAGGAGACAACCCCGACTGGCTTTTCTGGGCATAAATACAGACACATGGGTTCTTGGAGGAATTGAGAGTTTCAGAAAACACTCTGAGCCACACTGCTATAGCTTCCAGTTTGGTCATGATTCTCTATGGAGTCCTAGCGAGCAGTTTATTGAGGAGATTTTTGGCATTTAAGAGACTCGACTATCACCTGAAGGGTCTTCTTGGTTGCTACAAGCTGTTGCAAATCAATATCCAGTCAAGGCGTGAGCATACATAGGTCTAAAAATTACTGTGATCACCTTAAATCTGCTGTTATCTGTAATAGGATTGAACATTGTAATTTGTTAGAGTTTCTATTGATTCTGAGCAAAGAAACACCATTTTTTAGTAGAACCTGTATAAGCCTGAGAAACTCTTGCTGTAGCGTTCTGAGCAATCTGCTGTTAGAAATCAGTCATCATAATACTCAGAAATTACCTTTGACCCCTTCTACCTATCAGACAGAGTATGGCCAGTGCATGTCAAACTGCTGTTCAAATCTGAGACCAATACTTTGACATTTCTGTAGTCTTTGAGTTGTAAAGTCTGCAATTAATTTCTGATCAGTTGTTGAGTGTGAATCAGTCCTTCTCTGATAATGTTTAAACCTATTATACATTCCTGAGTATGTAACAATCTGATAAGAATTTTCTGTGCATCTTTATATGGTGATACCAAACTTGTTTGAAGTCAGATTCGCTAGAGAATCTTACAGATGTCATATATGCATGTGCTTAACCATATTGTTCAATGATTTATGCGGTTGAGTTAAGTTTAATCCAATTGGGAATCTATCAAACTGGGTAAAACAATCGGTAACTTGCCTTGTCCGGGAAAGGCATATTACAGTGGGAACATCTACCGAACTGAAAACAATCTTCAAAAAAATTATCGTCCAAAAGGGGTTGGCCATTACATGGAAGTCATTCTCAACAAGAGTTTATTCATGGGAGCAATTAAGTGTATTCTCAACCACAGTCCATTCTCTACACTACATCTCTGCTACAATATTATATGGGCTTAGTGATCGGTTGGGTGAAACACTCTTAGCTTCAGTATACAATCAGATAAGGTCCCTTGGTTGCATGGTCTGAAGCATTATTCACATATTAGCATACGTTGGTTAAACACTCCAAAATCTTTGTTTTTGGCTTTGTCAACATTGTTTTTTGCCTCTTAAAATATCATGCAAATTATGTGCACCATGAAGGTCTACATGGTTTTGAAAGTCTTACCTCGACCCTATGAGGGGCGCTGCCCCTCCACCCCGGTAGGGGTGTTGCCCCCAAACCGTCACAAGGGGTGCTACCCCTTGACCCCAATAGAGGCATTGCCCCAAACCCCTGCCAAAATCATTTGATTTTCCAAGTACTCTCCAAGTCCGAGTTTGCAAAGTACACTTCTAAATTTGTTTACAGCTCCTTGTCTACAATATCGTCATCATTTTGGAAAGTCTTCCCTAATGTTACTTGATGTTTACTTGTCGTCTGTAAGACGACTTTTTCTTTTGGGAAGGATGATGTAGTTAGCGTCCAATGACTATTATTATGTTTAATATGAAACATTTTCCCCAATGACAAAAGAAAGTTATGAAAGCATTAAAATGAGATAGAAAAAACAAAGGATACTATGCTCCTTTTGTTTAAATGAAGATTAATGTAGAATAATTAAGAAAGCTCCCATAAAGTGGCAAATCAGTGCCCACTCCTTAAGGAGACAAATCTGATCTTCCACCGCATCTATTGCCAAGCTGACTTTTCGAGAGTCTTCCATCTTCAAATAGCAATATTCTCATTTCTTGATTGGAAAAATAAGTTTTGAAATGATTCTCTAGGCATGAAATTTGATGAAATCATGTATGATTTCAAGGGTTGTCACTCTCTTGATATTCTGGGTTCTTGTTACCATTGGTAAGATGTTGCCATAAAAGGGAGCATCTATGGGAGTAAGCGGCTATGGCATGAAGTTGCTGTTCTAGAGTATGTAGTTTTGGTACAAATGTTGTATAGTAGAAAAGAATATAAAGATATGAAATATGTATAAATCCTCCAAACTAACTTGATCCAAGAGTTTACCTCTGGGACAGGAAGCCCAAATGTAACACCAGACAAAGTTGCTTTTATGGTCTCTACTGCTCCAAGAAAAGGGGCTCCTGAACAACAGAACAATAAAATCAAAATAAGTTGTACATTTAGGAACAAATTAGTAATACACATATACTCACATTTCTCAAAGCAAATTATAAGAAAATATGCAATGGGAAGGAGTCAGACCGACAGCAAAATAAGCATAGATATGATCATCCAACCATTGGTTGTAGAGCTTGGGAGCTATTTCCAGCTTCAGCCACTCCAGAAAATAACGGAAGACATTGTTTCCCATTGAATGTGCAAATACTAATGATGGACCTCCACGAAGCTTGAGTGCCGTTTCAAAAGTCAACCTGAGAAAATAACTACCAGAGGAAATGAGCAACAAATAGGATATACAACAAAATATTGTTACAAAGAGTACCACACCAACTCTTTTAGGGCTTTCGACAAATTCTGAAAAAGTTACCTCACTAGTTAAATTTACTATTGATGTGATCTCTATGTCCTCCAACAAAAAGTAAAAGGCATTCCAAGTTAAGGGTGGTACAGTCTAGAAAAAAAAGTTGCTGAGGTATAGATTCCCGACATAAATCATTATATGAAGAAATATCCATTCCTTGAACAAAACCAACATTGTAGAGCCTGTATCCATATAGATAGGGGATCTGATCTGTAATTAAAATAAATATTACATTCCTAATTCATCAACACGGATCCTAAGTTATATATAAGTGAAAAACTTATGTATATCGCTGCTCTTTGAGTACCTTGCTTCAAACAAGTCTCAAACATAGGGTTGTGAAGTTATCCAAGTTCTGAATTTATGACAGCAGTTGTACAAACAGAGATTGAGCAAATAAATGAGCAAGAATCTATCACAAATAAAGAGAAATGACACAGATTTACCCTGGAAAAACCCAGCAAGGGGAATATCCAACAACTTAAGCCTATGCCTCCTTATGTCAACTCAAATCACCAAGAATTGCAAGCCAGCTGCCCCCTTCAAGTTTCCAAGGACATAGTGGAACTGATACAGCACCTCTACAAGGCTCTTACAAGCTTGCCCTGAACTAAAACTCACTAAAACAACTTATTCCAATCCTACAATCAGCTGTATAAGCATTCTACAACTCTAGAAGTCATGTACATGTGCCCATGAGGCTTATTTATATACAAACTACTTACAAACAGACACAAAGGAAGCCAAGAGGCATTGCATCTTAGCAATCAGAATCAGGAACTAATAGTTTGAAAACTAGTGACTTGAAAGACACGATTTTGACTCAGACTTGGCAACTCAGCAAAACCTCAACAAATTAAAAAAGTACTTAACTTCATTAAAAATACATAAATTTCATACATTATACAATTAGAGAAACATATGAAATGAGTGTATAGAACATTGGAATAGCATTTTCTATAAGATTTGAATTAAAAAGGAGTATAATATTGCATCAACAGTCAAAAATTCTAAAAGCCACCCTCCATTCAAATCGCTGCCAACAGTTGTTGTGGAGGGCCAACAGTTCCTGTTGATAGGTCATTTTTTATGAAAATAAAATAATAGGAGGGTTGCCTATTCTTGTTGAAAGGTTTTTTTTTATTGAAAACAATTAAAAAAGATAAGGGCAGCACATGGGCTGACTAAGGAGCAGACACAAGAAGGGAAGCACACAAGTAGAGTAGGTATGGGTGCAATGTAGGACAAGCAGAGCACAGACATGGGCAAAGGAGGGTCATGGCAAGAGCTGGCAGACCGTGAATAGAGCAGGATCACAAGTAGGAATGGGTAGTGTTAGCATTTCAATTCACATATTTCAGTCTCATATAAAACAAAACAGGTGCAGTAGAGCTGCTCTTCAAATCAAAAGAGGAAGATCATTGTAAATAAAGTTGAACATAAAACTGGACAATATGTACCTTTTATTCACAATCTTTACATTGTATTATGAGGTGATTTTGAGTATGCAATACAAATAAACTAGATAAATGCTTTTCTTTTTGTTTTCTTAATCTAAAGCACAAGGCAATTTAGCACATCAATACTGGATAAGAGACTTTTGGGCTTTATGATTGGAAGAAATTCCTACAATTACATACTTGCATTGTTGAGTCTCCACATTTAGCTGAACACACGAGTGTGTAGTTGTAGGGCTTTCTTTTAGTCAAAAATCCCAAAAATATCTTATCTAGTACTAATGTGCTGAATCACCTTGTGCTCTAGATTAAGAAGACAAAAAGATAGGTGTTTATTTAGTTAGTTTGTACTGCATTCTCAAAACACCCCAAAATACAATGTAAAGATTGTGAATAGCAAGTACACATTGTCCAGTTTTAGTTTAGGTTTTATTTACAAGGAGCATAACTTTCTTATTTGAAGAGTGGTTCTGTAGCACATCTGTTTCATTTGATGACGCACTTAAAGGCTCAAATTGAAATGCTAACAGTTTTATGCAAATCTGCTAGGGAAATGACATAAGACCACTGTCTCATCTATTATAACATTCAAACTTGGCACAAAGGTTCCATAGCTCATAAAATTATTTTTCAGCTTCAGAAAAATAATCCCTACAAGCAATGGTTGATCACGAGGTAACCACATCAACAACAATCATCTACCTTCATTATCGCCATTCAGATTTAAAATTGGCCCATTGGCATTCAGAGAAAATCACAAACTTCCTTAAGGCTCAAGGAAGAATTATCAAAAATTCTATGGGGATGGCAAGCAACATCCAGATGACCATATTTAAGCCTTCATCACTGCATGCAGAATTCTAAGAGTGGCTCATGAAGATGTTGAAAATCGCTTATTTGTGGAAACATTACAAGGCATCACAAATGATTGGTTTCACCATCCTGTTGTCAATTCAATCACGAGTTGGGAGTCAATGAATGAGAGGCTTCTTGCACACTTCAAGCCAACAAAAGACAGTCAGATCTTGTTTGAACACCCCTCAATAATCAAGAAAGACGAAAGTGAACCGAAGAGGGAATTCGTTGTGGGATTCAATCGATAGTTACCAAGATTGTTTCCACTCTAAATACTTCTTTGAGATTCTTCTAAGTTGCTTCATAAATGCTCTATCTTCAAAAATCATTTCTTTCTCAAGACAAGTATCATCACTAAATTGAAAAGCGCTCAAGAACATACCATCAAGTTGAAGGATCATAATTCATATAATCACTTCAGGAAATATACAAAAAGATTCAATCAAGTTGCTAGTTCCTTTGAATGTCTTATCACTTCAACAATAGCCACCTCCTTGAGGCAAAAAAATCCCTTCATCAATTATGTCAACAATGAATCTCATCTACCTACTTCTTCAACAATGCAAGGAGTAGAAGTTGCTTTTCCTAGGCACATATACAACATATTTCCAATGTTCCTCGGGGTTTTGGGGACGAGGACAGGGGGACGGCAGGGGACGCATTTCGGGGACGCAGGGATGGGGGTCTAAGTTTGGGGGTGGCGGGGGCAAGGGGAGGGGGGTGGGGGGGCGGTTCGGGCGGCAGGGTGTTAAAATACATATAGTACTTGAAAAAGTAGTTATAAAAGATGTATAAGTATAAGAATTATACATCTTGGAGACAACTAGGAGTTCCCAAGAAGTCTTGAGGACACCCCAGCATCCTTAAAGTCCTAGCAGCGTCTTGGAGACAGCGACACTAGTGGTGGGATGGTGATGCTAGTGATGGGGTGGTTGGGGTACATTCCCCCCCCAAGTCCCCAAGTCTTTGAGATGTCCCCATTTAGGAAACACAGGGTTTTTTGGGGGGAATGCATCCCCGTGGAACATTGCATATTTCATGAAACTAATCAGCATGATGAGCAATTGCCTACAAATGCAAAAGATATGCACAAATTTTATATTTGCACATCAAAATCAAGGATCTTCCTGTGATCTTGAACATATCTTAGATGAATCTGATAGTGACTCCATTATGGGAGGTACCCAATGTGAACCTAATAAGGTAAGGAATAATTGTCATAATTATATATTGAATGATGTCATGTGCTTACATAATCAAGAATGACAAATAAAACAAGAGTATCCCCAAGAAGTAGAGATTTTTCCTTTTTCACTCAAGTTCTTTAAGGCTAAAAAAGGATTTTTGATGGAAAAAGACCTTAATGTTACTCAAGTATGCCTACATATTCTATGAGGAGAATGGAGTCACACAAACATCTAAAAAGTCAAGTTCTGAACAAGAAGACAATTGTGTCAAAGAAGGTGATGAACCTAGTAACTTCTTTTCTTCATTTGTGTTGATTTAAGATAGCTTCGGTCAGATATAAATGATGATTGCATTCATGCATCATCATCATTTATATTTAACCAAACTGTTCTTAAAATGTAAAACCATCAAATAAGTCATTCGAATTTCAGATGATGATGATCGAAATTTGCAAATGGATAAATCGGAATTCATATTATATGATTGTTGTTTGTTAAATATTCTCATATTAGTCTATGGTTAACACCGAATGGGTTCGGTTGTTAAGGGAGCCCGCGCGCTCAAGGGGCACGTCCTCTCATGAGACGCGTCTCTCCTTGAGGCGTGTCTCCCACATATAATTAAGACTTCTTTCCTTTATTTGCAGACATCGAAATCAATTAATGTTCTGCAATCAGCACATTCGAATATAGAAGTACAAATCTGACTTAGAATTGTTACACACAATTTCAGACTTAGAATTTCCATAGGTCTTTTAGGATCCAGCTCTGATTAGATTTGATAACATTTACATGGTATCAAAGCCAAGTTGAGTGAATCCAAATCAAATCTAGATATCAGATTACTAAGAAAAATTCGCATTTTTTGAAAAAATCGAATTCACATCACATTCTTCATAGTGTCAAGTATGATCAGATTTGAAGATCGTCTTGAGGGAGCAAACAACTTCACCTCATGGAAATTCAGAATCATGATGATTCTCAAAGAAAATAAGTTAGACTCATTTGTGAAAGAAAACAAGGGGGAACCAAAGGATGATCCTAAGAAAACTCAATGGATTGAGAATAATGAAAAAGCCATGAAAATCTTAGTAGATGCAGTTAGGGACCACATTGTACCTATTCTAGCAAAACATGAAACTGCATATCTAATGTTCAAATCCCTTGAGAGCACCTATGAGATAAACAACACCTGTAGGACTCTTGCATTAAAGAGGCAAATCAACAATGTCCAAATAAAGAAAGGAGAAACCATTAATGCATACTTCATGAGGATCATTGATCTAAGGGATCAATTATCTACAATTGGATATCAAATTGATAGCAAAGAGTTAACACTAATTGCACTAGGAGGCCTACCAAACTCATGGGAGCCATTTGTTCAAGGAATAAGTGCGAGATTTGAACTCCCCAAGTTTGATAGGCTAAGAACAGACTGCCTTCAAGAGGAAACAAGACTCTCAACAAAAGAAAACAAACAAAAACCCATAGATGAGGACATTCAAGTGCTCAACACATCATCTAATAAAAGGGGTAAGAAAAACTCTTACGGGAAAGGATCATTTAAGAGAAAGAGAAATTCCCATGGAAAAGGATCATTCAAGAAGAGGAAAGACATCTCTCAAGTACAATGTTTTAGATGTGATCAATATGGGCACTATGCAATGAAGTGCCCTGACAGATCAAATCAACAAGCATCATTTGCTAAAGTAGGAAAGTCAAATTCAGACCATGATTCTGAGAAATTTGTATTCTATTCAGCCTTATCAAGTCAAGTATCTAACAATATCAACAACTGGGTGATTGATAGTGGTTCTTCAAGGCACATCACAGGGTTTAGAGAACACTTAGACACTATGACTGAAGAGACTGATGAAGAAGTAACAATTGGGGATGATTCTGCACATCAAATAAAAGGGGTTGGAGCTTGCTCCATCACATTGAAATCTGGTCTCTCCCTTCAACTCACTGGAGTTTTATTCGTACCTGGAATAAAGAGGAATCTAATATCCATCTCTGCTCTTGAAGACAATGGATATAGGGTTACATTTATGGATGGGGAAGTTCTGGCATGGCCTAAGAACTCAACTATAAAGAAAGCTCTAACCATAGGTGTAAGACAAGGTTATCTTTATAAACTATGCACTGAAGTCGAGCAAGCCCTTACCCTTGATACTTCTGATTCAAATGAAATTTGGCATAGAAGATTAGGACACCTTCATTTCCATGCCCTACCTTCCATAGAAAAACTTGTAACAGGATTACCTAAGTTAAAACCAACTCATGAAGGAACTTGTAAAGGTTGTGCCCTAGGAAAGAATACAAAGGGATCCTTTCACAATAGCTTGAGCAAAACCCAAAATGTATTAGAATTGGTTCACTCTGATTTATGTGGACCCATGTCTGTACCCTCCAAGGCAGGCTTCCTATACTATGTCATATTTATATATGACTTCTCTAGGAAGACCTGGATTTACTTTCTTAAGTGTAAAGAGTCAATAGAAATCCTTAAAAGGTTCAAGGAGTTCAAAGCTCTTACGGAAAACTTCTCTAGGAAGAAAATAAAAATCTTAAGGACAGAGAATGGGAAAGAATATACCTCTGAAATCTTTAAGGAATTTTGCATGAGTGCTGGGATTAAGAGGGAGTTTACAGTATGTTGTACCCAAACCAAATTTTTTGCTTCATCAAGGCATTTTGCATAAAAGAGTCTAATCTTGCTAAAATGATGTAAAATATAGTTTTGGGCAATATCAAGCATGGAGTTTTTGTCAATGTTTTGTCAGTCAAAGTCATTTTTATTGATCAGAACCATAAGCAGAGACTCAGAACGGAGCTTTTCACGATGGAGGAACATCTCACGACAGCATTTCAAGTTGCACACGGTCATTTCAGTGATCGGGACGGAGTTTTCAGTGGTCAATTTATGAAGATTTCTCAGAGAAAAGCAGAAAAGCGCAACTATAGCCCAAGGGCGCCCAGCTTTTTGAAGGTTAAGATCTTGTTGAAAGTGTTCAATCATCCAGTCAATCTCTTCAGAATTGGTCTGGCTATTCGATGAGCTATCCAGCGAAGCTTTCCGAGACCCACAGCTTTGGCAAACAGCGACAGAAGTTGAAATCCCTGAAGTTCCAAATATGAGAATTTTGTCTTTTTCAGGCAAAAGCGCAACTCTAGCCTAAGGGAGCCCATCTTAAAGAGAGGGCAAATTTTGGCATTTTCAATGGCTCATGCAGTCAATCTGTTCACGACTAGTCTACTTATCCGGCGAGATATCAAACGTAGTCATCCGAGTCTCAGAGTTCCGGCAGCAGTCGTCTGAAGATCAGCTTATAATAGAGTTTTCACATTTCTGAGCTTCTCCATTTGTTCCCAGTGCAGGTACAGCTCAGGGGCGCTGGTTTATATGAGCTTTAAGATGGCAAAATTTGCAGGCAAAGTCTTCCTGACATCAGTACCACTCTAGCCCAGCTCCGCGATGCATCATCCAGCTTCTCAATTCGACATTTCAGGTGATCGTGGCAGAGGTTCCACCAAGCACGTAATTTCACAGGCGGACCAACAGGAGATTTTCAGTGTATTTCTACAGTCCATAGGCGCCTAGCCTTTAGACCTGTCAGATGAGGTCGTTCGTGTTCGAAGTCTTCACGACTTTTGAGCGTAATCATTTTATCTATTCAACGAGCCTAGCCATCAGCCTTCGGGATTTGGCGAACGCTTGTACGTGCGAGGTCTTTGGCGAGATGCTGAAGAGTGAGGACATCTGGAAAATGGCCAAGTCTGGAGCGGTAATTTTAAATAAAATACGCACTGGAGTTTTTGAGGTCTTAGAAGCAGTTTTCTTGCTTCGTCACCTCCAGAGACTTCTCTTGTGGGCTCTTCTGGTTGTCCGTTAAAACAGATAGTGCTTGAATCGGGTCATCCCAGCTCCAGATATCAGAGGTCAAAGTAGGGTACTTGGGTGAAAGTTCAATTTTCGTCAAAATGACACCAGTGCAACTAAGAGCCAGGGGCGCTTTTACTTTTGAGGCCCTTAACACAGTTTCCAGATGTCGTATGTATATCCGTTGGATGCAGAATGTCTCCAGGCACGCAGTGAGCTTCGTTTCCTATCAGCAGGGTTCACTGTTCACCGTCAGCAGTCGTTTGAAGTGTCAGATGGCAGTTTAGGAAAATGGTTTGTCTGGAACCCGTAAAAGCAATTTAATCAGGGGCGCCTAATTTTTCAGGGTGTTAAACGATGGATTTTGCAGTAGTGTCTCCCAGCAGACATTTCTTCCTTGTTCAGCAGGCTTTCCGATGAATATCTCAGTTCAGTCTCAACATCACCCAGTCACTTAGAATTCAGTGTCGAAGATGGCCAGTCGTGACTTTGTCGTCAGCTATTAAATAGGAAGTTAATAAAAAGTGGAATAACTTGAGCAAATGGACGCTTATGAGCTCAAGAGTTGACTTTTCGGAATCGATGAAGTCTAACAATGAATCCTGAAGCTTCATTCGAATTGTCAACTGAAGTTCAAAATATTTGATATTTATTTTGCAATTTTAGCATTAAAAATGGCGATTTTCTATTTTTGGTGCCTTTGCTGATTGCATGATAATAAATATTTTATTATTTATTTAAATTCGAACTTCCAGTCAGTGGCAGTTCAACTGAAAGGCAACCAATCAGAGGTCTTCTATTTTCATCAGGGTTTTGAATTCTTGTAGTTACCAATTGGTGCGAATTTCTTCTTATTTAAAGTATGGCGCCATCATTTATTATTCACAGAGCTTTCAAAAGAAATTCGTTTTTCTCAAGAGAAAATTCAATCTTAAGAGAAATTCGTATTTTTCAAAGCAAATTCATATCTTCAAAGGAAATCGAGTTTTATCAAATTTCAAAGCAAACTTCAAAGCAATTCGTATTTCTTCAAGGCAAAGGCGTATCTTCAAGGCAAATTCGTATTTTTCAGAGCAAAGGCGAATTTTAGCAAACCAAAGGCAAATTCTTCATCAACAATCATTGGCGAAGACATCAAAACACTTTCTTTGCAGGTACAAGTCAGAATTATCAGCAGACTTCAGACAAGATGGCGATTTTAGCAGAAGCAGAGCACTAAAAACTTCTTTCTTCTGTCGTAAATTCTTCTATTTCTCGTCTTAAATTCTTTCACATGTTTGAAGAATTGGCGACTTTTGGCAAAACAAATCATCTGGGTTGATTCAGAATAGCTTCCTCGAGAAAACCCATGTGCCAGAATTTTTCATGAAAATTTAGTCCAGAGCATCAGTTCTCGAGGCTCTAATTTTCTCAACTGAAAAATCCTTGCATGGTCGAGTAGAAGTTAGATTTTCGCATTTTTGATGTTCTGGGTTGTCTTAGAATCTTTTTCTGGACAAAACCCATATCTCAGATTTTTCACCGAAAATAACTCTTCAAAAGGCTATTTTTAGCCTCAGCAAGCTATTTTTAGCTTTCCAGAAAAGTTGTCAGAATATAGCCGTGTTCACAGTCAACAGGCGAGTTTTTCAGAGAACAGTACACACAGACTGAATTCAAGACCAAATCGGTCTTAATTCATAATTTCGTTAGAAAAGCTGAGACCAATTTGTATCAAGCCGCAGAAGAGATAATGGCCATCATTTCAGTTACGGAGCCGCCAAAGTTACCAGTCAGTGAAATACTAGTTTGAGTGTGCAAAGATTGCCAAGATTACTCAAGTTGCTGACATTCAGATGTTGATGCAGTTAACAATCTCGTTGAGGGATTGGTTGTTCGAGATCACGATCAGTAAACTTCAATTCCCACCTCTCAGGATAGACATTACGCACAGGAGTTAACTTGGCATTACCCTTTCAAGTTAACTCGATGTTGTCATCACATGCATATCTATTCTGAGATCAGCTTTACACACTTGGAGTTTCATTTAGGGTTTTACGTTAACTGATGGTAGTCTTCCAGCTTAACTCGGCAATAAGGACGCATGCTTGCACAATTGTCCATTTTAGATTAGATGTTTCGTTAACCGATGGTAGCTTTCCAGCTTAACATAGTTTACTTCATTAGGGTTTGGCAAATAATCTTGCATGCATTGCGAGAACTGTAGATGACTCAAGGTGATTTTAGGGTTCCCTACACCTTGATGTATATAAATAAGAGCTTTTGCTCATTTGTAAATAACTTTTGCTTGAGAGAGAAATATATGCTGCGCCTACCTTGCCCTCAATATTGCTCTTTTGGTATTTGTTCATGTGTCTTCACTATTACGATTAATTGTTATGCCACATAGGGTTTCATGCAATTGTAATGGTGGATTCTTTCCATAGCTTAGATAAATCTGTTTTGTGCATCTTTACCATTATGATCAATTGTTATGTCACATAGGGTTTCAAGCGATTGTGATGATAAATCTGTTTTGTGTACCTTTACCGTTGTGATCAATTGTTATGCCACATAGGGTTTCAAGAGATTGTGATGATAAATCTGTTTTGTGAATCTTTTATCATTATGATCAAGTGTTATGCCACATAGGGTTTCATAAGATTGTGATGATAAATCTGTTTTGTAAGTCTTTACTATTTTGATCAAGTGTTATGCCACATAGGGTTTCATAAGATTGTCATGGTAAATTCTTAAATCTGTTTTGTGCCCAATAAACTTGTCTAGATTGAGCTGATAGATGCGCCACCTTGCCTTCAAGTAGAGAATCTAAACTCGCTTATCGCCCGATAGTCAAAACCCCGCCCATTTCCTCATGCTCGCTTTGAGGAAACCGATAGATTTAAAGTAGTTAGCTTAGTTGTAGTTAATGATCTGCGAAACCAGAAAATTCTTAGCTGCAACGTTCTTGGTTTTCTTAACCTTGTGCCTCTTCCAGCTGAGAACAAAAAGATAGGACTTAGATTACTTTTCTTTTCCACGCATTCCAGCACAACGAGGGAGCTTCCCCTCCTAATTTGAAGAGCACTCATTACGCAGGGTGCATAGCTGTCCGTACCAACTCTTACTCCAGAGGTGCTAGTTGTTACGCCAACACAGTAGCCTACAACCCTCAACAAAATGGGGTTGCTGAAAGAAAAAATAGAACCATTGTAGAAGCTGCAAAAGCAATGTTGCTTGACCAGAACATTGAAACCTCATTATGGGCAGAAGCCTCTAAAACTGTTGTCTACATCCAAAATAGATGTCCTCATTCTCATCTAGATAACAAAACCCCTGAAGAAGGATTTACTGGCATAAAACTTGATATTAGTCACTTTAGAATCTTTGGTTGCCCAATCTATCTTCATGTGCCCAAAGAGAAGAGATTCAAACTAGAACCTTTTGGAAAGAAAGGGGTATTTGTGGGATATAGTGAAACCTCCAAAGCTTACAGGATTTTCATACCCGGGCAGGAACAAATTGAATTGAGCAGAGATGTCATCTTTGAAGAAGACGTTGCATTCAAAAGGGCAAGAAGTTCAAGTGAGATAGAAACTTATTCACCTAGAGTCTTAGACGAGGATCCTACCCCTGAGATTCAGAGGGAGTATCCTAAGGAAATACCAAATGAACTTCTTTCTACTTCAGATGAGAATACAAATGACAACGGCAAGAAGAGGCTACTTTGGGCTAGAAAGATGATCAAAGAAGCTGAGAATCATGCAGCACCCAAAGGAACATTTAGGGAGAGTAAAAGACCCAAACGATTCTCAAGCTATGTTGCTCTAATGAATGACATCATAAATTCAGAACCCACCAGTGTTTCAAAAGCCTTCAGACATCAAGTATGGAAGGATGCAATGACAGAAGAGTATCAGTCCATTCTAAAATATGATGTATGGGATATAGTGCCTAGACCAAAAGAGAAATCTGTTGTCTCTTCTAAATGGCTCTTCAAAATCAAACATGCTGCTTATGGCAGTATAAAAAAACATAAGGCACGTTTTGTGGCAAGAGGTTTTTCACAGAAGGAAGGCATTGATTATGAAGAAACATTTGCACCTGTTGCCCGTTACACATCTGTGAGAGCAGTGATAGCCATTGCAGCAGCTAAAGGCTAGAAGATCCACCAAATGGATGTAAAAACTGCCTTCCTAAATGGAACCATTGAAGAGGAAGTCTATCTAGAACAGCCTGAAGGTTTTGTGATACATAAACCTGACTCATATATATGCAGACTAAAGAAAGCACTCTATGGACTTAAACAGGCTCCCAAGGCCTGGTATGAAAGAATTGACAGCTACCTCTTGGGACTAGGATTCTCCAAGAATGATGCAGACCTGTTGTAACCTTTTTCACACATCACCCCATTCAAAATGGGGACCCCCTATAAGTTTTGCTTCATTCTGGTCTTTTGGCTTTGTTTTGTCTCTCTCTCTCTTTCGGTTTCTTTTTGCTGTCTGTCTTTCCAGGGTGTGTCCTCCATTGAGCTTAAATGTGAGACTTTGGCCAAGTCTGAAAATTAGGGTTTTGAACTTTCCAGCCAATTTGTGGTCAAGTGAGGTGAGTAAATTGAAAATTGAGACTAACGTTGTCGTCAGTGTGCTTCCAGCAAGTTTCCACTGAAATTTCATCAAATTCTGGCAACTTACTATTTTTAGTAAGTGTGTAATTCTGGGCGTTCCTTCAGCATTCTTGAAGTTTTAACAGTCACACTGCATTCGGAACATGTCAAGCTGCTCACGAGCAAAATTTGAGCTGAAATGGACAACTTGCTATTTTTGGCAGTTCAGCTTCCAGAGCAGATTTCAGGGTTTATACACAGAGTTTTTTAGTGCATGTCTGAGGATTCCTTTTGGGTTTTCAGAAACCTATGCAACGATATAACATGCAAAATGAGATAATGATTTTCAAAGTTCAGCCTTCGAAGGCTATTTTTAGGGTTTGCATGTCAAGGTTTCCTTTCCATGTTTATAGAAACCCCTATTCTCACTGTTCTGAAACTGACTGTATTTTTTTGTTTTTTTGGGTGTTTTTGAATTGTTTTTGGTTTTTGCATGCAATGATGAAGTATTGCGATTTTGAAAGAAAGACTTCTATAAATCTAATAAACTCAAGGAAGTGAAAACAGAAGCAAATAATCTTTGAATTTGACAGCATACAAGCTTATTATTCTTTCTAGATGATTACAATAATAGATCTCTGACATGCAGACAAAAGACAAGCCAAAATATCAAATGTAAAAACCTGATTGCAGCCGCTTGGATGAAGCATAAAATGGTACGGCCAGATCTCAGCACTGATTTTTCCCTGCTTGATTTTGTCTGGAAGACCTCCTCTTGCCTGGGCGTCACTATTGGTGAAGAGAAGAAGCTGAAAGAATAGGCATTTTAGTTCCAGATGCAAGGACGCCTTTCCCTGTAGTTGGTACGGCCTCCAACCAGCAATGAAGAAAAACGTACGGTATTTATTTGATTTGCCTGGGGTTTAGAAATGTGCGCCTAAGAAGAAAGAATCACCTCCAGGAAGAAATCCGTACAAAACCCTTGAGATTTAAACTTGCAAAAATGAAGCTCTGCAATAACTTCTGAATGAAGCTATTCTTCTAACTGGCAATAGATCAACTGATATTTCACAGCCTCTGAACTGCAGACACTGAAGATGGTTCGTTCTCCAATGCAGAATGAAAACTGGAACCCTAGGCTCTGTTCTCTAAAGAAGTGATTTGCAAAATTCGATTTCATAACATGATCATGTTTCTTCACAAGTGAAAACCTTGTATTCTTCAAGAGGGTCGACTTCTCTCCAAAAAGCATCATTTAAATAAAGTTGAATTTTCACTTTTAATATTTCCATAGTTTGCACGCACTTTTAATTATAATTAATAATTAAAAAGTGGCCCCTTCTTCATGTTGGTCGACCCCTTCCTTGAAGTCACTTAAGTTAAGAAATTATATTATAACTTTATAATATAAGCCTTTAATTAATTAATATTTATTTTAGCAAACAAATATTAATATCTCTCTCAAAACAAGTCCAAATGATGAACCGTCTGAATCCAGATGATAAGTGACTGAACCAACATACGACCAAACCATACTGCTAAAAATAGCAGGAGTGCTCTGCTGAGTGACTCTACTTACTAAAAATAGTAAGTCAAGCAAATGATGTCCAAACGACTCCGAACGAAAGCCAAGCTAAATGATTCTGCCAACTGAAGCCAAGCCAAGCCTCAACCAGACCCTCTATCCATCCTATCAGCCTACGAGGGTCACATAATAGGATAATCTCAAGAACTGAGAGATGTCAACTGGAAGGGAACATTACAGTCCGCCCCTCCTGAAATTGCTTGTCCTCAAGCAATCTCAACTCCGGATGCTACAAAATCTCCTCGCTCTCCCACATAGCATCCTCCACTGGTAAATCTCTCCATTTCACCAAGTATTCCCTGATAGTCCTCCTGCGCAACTGTCTCTCTCTGTATTATAGGATCGACTCAGGAACTAAGATCAACTTTCCCTCATCATCTAAGGGAGGTAATACTGTTGAAGGTACCACACGATGTCCCAACGCCTTCTTGAGACGTGACACATGAAAAACATTGTGGACCTTACTATCCGTCGGAAGCTCTAGCTCATAAGCCACCTCTCCAACACGCCTCAGAATCCTGAAAGGACCATAGTACCGCAGCTTAAGCTTCTCCGATCCACTCTTCCTAAGAGTAGACTGACGGTAGGGCTGCAACATGAGATATACCATGTCTCCCACCTCAAAAGATCTCTCTGTCCTCTTCTGATCTGCATACTGCTTCTGCTGATTCTGTGCCTTAGCAATATTTTCCTTAAGAGCCCTCATAGTGTCCTGACTCTCCTGCAATAAATCTCCAGCACTAGGCACTCTACTGTCACTCAGTAGCAAATCCAAAAAACTAGGCGCCTCATAACCATACAACGAAATGAAAGGGGACATCTGAATGGTCATGTGAAAAGTGGTATTGTAACAATACTCGCATAAATATATCCACTTGACCCACACCTTTTGCTGCCCTGCAATGTAATTCCTGAGGTAGCCTTCCACCCATTTGTTCACTATTTTTGTCTGACCATCGGTCTGCGGGTGGTAACTGGTGCTCGGTGTAAGCTCGGTCCCACAAAGTCTGAACACCTCCTGCCAGAAGTGACTTAAGAACCGACTATCCCTGTCGCTAACTATGCTCTGAGGCAACCCATGTAATCTAAAAACCTCATGGAAGAAAACCTTTGCTACCTGTGTAACTGTGTAAGTGGTGGTGATCAGAAAGAAGTGGGCATACTTCGTCAGCCGATCCACAACTACATATATGCAATCACGTCCCTGGGCTTTAGGCAAGCCCGTAATAAAATCCATCGACAGGCATTCCCACTTCCTATCAAGAATCGGAAGTGGCTGCAACAATCCTGCCGGATACGTGTTCTCCTGCTTGTTCTGCTGACAAACAGGGCACTCACGCACATACTGAAGAACATCTGCCTTAAGACCCTTCCATGTAAACCTTTCCCGAACCTGTCTGTATGTTTTGAAGTACCCGGGATGCCCTGCTGTGGGTACATCATGAAAGGCTCGCATAATGGTGTTCTTCATCTCAGATCCTGGGATCAAGAAAATCCTGTTCTTGTAGATGATCAAATCATTCACAAGTGTGTACCTGGTGTCCACCATAGATCTCTCAACAAAACCAGATGCCCAAGTATCCTTGGCATACTTTGCCACAATCAAATGCCTCCAGTCCTCTGCAATATGTACCATAGAACTCAGATAAGGCCGGTGTGAGAGAGTGTCAGCAACAACATTCTGGGTACCTTTGATGTAAGTGATATCAAAGTCATAAGCCTATAACTTACTCACCCACTTCTACTAACGGTCATTTAAATCTCACTGCCCTAGGAAATGCCTCAAGCTATTATGATCAGTTTTAATACAAACTTACTGCCCACGAGATATTGCCTGAATTTGGCCAAGGCATGCATTATGGCCAGCATTTCCTTATCATAAATACTGTAAAGCCTCTCTGGTCCTCTGAGTTTTCTGCTCTCATAAACAATCGGGTGCTTGTCCTGCATCAGCACCGCTCCAATACCCTCACCAGAAGCATCACACTGAAGCTCAAAAGGCTTCATAAAATCTGGTAGTGCCAACACTGGACACGTAGTCATAAGTTCCTTGAACCTCACAAAACACTCCTGTGCCTCAGGAGTCCAAAAGAATGCACCTTTTTTCAACAAATCCGTCATAGGTGTTGCATGGCGTGAATATCCACTGACAAATCTGCGATAGAAACCACATAACCCAAGGAATCCTTGCAGCTGTGTAAGGTTCGCTGAAGTAGGCCAATCTACGATAGCACGGATCTTCTCAAGATCCATCCACACTCCCTCTGCACTAATGATATGGCCTAAGTATAACAACTTAGTCATCCCTACCAAGTCCTGCTGTAGATCAGAATATCATAGAAGAAGACAAGTACATATCTCCTCAGATGTGAGTGGAAGACCCTGTTCATGGTGGACTGGAATGTCGCTGGAGTGTTGGTTAGCCCAAATGGCATCACCACAAACTCAAAGTGTCCACAATGACAACGGAAAGCAGTCTTCTCAACATCCTGCTCACGGACTCTAATCTGGTGATATCCCGATCTCAAGTCTATCTTCGAGAAGTAACAGGCACCATGGAGCTCATCAATAAGCTCATCTATACGAGGTATGGGGTACCTGTTTTTGATGGTCCTCTTATTCAGGACTCTGTAATCAATGCACATACGAAGTGTACCATCTTTCTTCTTCACTAGAACCACTGAAGAAGCAAATGGTGATTTACTTGGTCGAATGTGACCCATAGCAAGCAGCTCCTTGATAGTCTTCTCTATCTCATCCTTAAGCCGCTTCGGATGTCTGTAAGGGGTAATCATGACGGGCTTAGCGCCCTCCTCAAGCTCTATGATGTGCTCAATGCCCCTGTCTGGAGGTCTCCCTGGTGGAATATCACTGAAAACCTTCCCATGCTTAACTCTGATCTGTTGAATGTCAAGGTGATACTCGGTCTTATGATGTCCCTCTTGTATAGGTGTCAAAGTGCCTTCGGCAGCCCACTCAACCATGTCATGACGCATAAGTCTCTCCATCCGTCGGAAAGAAATAGTCCTGACGTTACTGTCCCGAATGGCCTTCAGGATATGAGTCTTCCCATCCACATCAAACCGAATCTCCATGTCTTTGAGACGAAGTGTGACTTCCTCAAGGGAATGAAGCCACTTCATGCCCAAAACTAAATCAATATCTCCCATATTCACTACGTAATAATCAGCCTTGAATTCATAATTATTCAGGCGCAAAGGAAGATCCTTAATCATACGGTCACATCTGAGAGTGTAACCATCAGCCACCTTAACTCGAATGCCCTCAAACTCCTCGGTTATGAGTCCACGCTTCTCCACAAATCTAGCATCAATAAAATTGTGGGTGGCTCCTGTGTCTAGAAGGGTGATAACCTTTTGACCCGCCAAAACTCCACGAAGTCTAAAAGATCCCTCCTGCTGAATGCTAGACAACCGTGCCTCCTAGATTTGGAGCTCTGACTCTGCCTCTGCCTTAGGCTCTGAAGCCTCTGATTCTGACTCCTCAGAACTCTCCTGCTGTTCGGAATTCTCAGATTCCAAATCCTCGTAATAAGCCCACATAACTCTATTGGCCTTACCCTTAGGCCGCAAAGGACAATCGTGGTTAGCGTCGTAGGGACCTTTGCAGTAGAAGCAAAGCTTCTTCCTGCGCAAATCATTAAGAGTCTCACGATCCAAGGGTGCTGCTGATTTACCCTTTGAGTCACTCTTAAAATCAGATCTCTCCTTATTCTTATTAAATCCCTTATTGTCCCTGAAGGAAGTAGTATTTCTGGAGTTGAACTTGCTAGATGGTGCTGCAAGTTCCATGCTGCGCGCCTTCTTCATAGCTTCCTGTAGTGAAAGAGGATCAAATGCCTTGATCCAACCTCTCAGTGGTTCCAACAATCCCTCCACGAAGAGCACAACTAGACGCCTCTCTGATATGTTGGGAAACATCACGGACAACCGCTGGAAGTCTCCTATGTAGGCCTCCAAACTACCAACCTGTCTCAACTGGGTCAAGTCTCTAAAGTAAGACTCAGGATCCTTCTTGTCGAATCGTTCCACCAATCTATCTACGAACTCCTGGTAAGTGGTGATACGATCATGCTAAAGTGTCACCATCTCATGATGCCACCAGTCATAAGCTGCTCCCTCAAGGTGCAAGGTAGCATATCTGATAGCATCCTCCTCTGCCATGGGACGCAATGTAAGGAAGGTATCCAGCTTACTAATCCAAGTCTAAGCTGTAACCTTACTGTTGCCGTCAAACATAGCTAAAGAGATCTTGTTTGTGGCGTGCTTCAGGTCACTGTTCTGATGCCTAGGCCTCCTATCCGGCCTGTTCCTGTAATGCTCTCGCCTTTGTGTGATAAACCTGTCAAAAGTAATCCTCTCTGACCTCTGGGGTCAATAACTCCCACTCGTCGTTCGCTGCCATAAGAATATCAGCGAACATTGCCTCAGGCTCCTCATCTACCATAGGCCCATCGGGCTCCTGTCTCACAAAAGTCGGACAGGTAGGCCTATTTGCTGTCCATGACACAGTCTTGGGTATCCTCCGTGAACCTGCATCACTCCTGGCCTCATCACGTCGTGGTGATGGCCTCCTAGGTGAACCAATCCTATGTATCGCCATGGTCAACTGCTGTAATTCATCAGTTACCTGTTGTTGGCCTATCCGAAGATCTCTAAGAGTATGTAAGACCTCTGCATCATCATCCCTAGGATTTGGAGGAATCTCTGTTCTCAGCCATGGTACCCAGCTACCTGTTCACTCCATGTTCCCTGTCAATCAAAGCTCTCCTGCGAGTGTAATATCTGTGAGGCCCAACCTCTTGTGGCTGCATATGAATCCCAAACCCTCAGGCTGGCAGGAAACCACTCTGATACCACTGTAGAAACCCCTGTTCTCACTGTTCTAAAACTGACTGTATTTTTTTGTTTTTTTGGGTGTTTTTGAATTGTTTTTGGTTTTTGCATGCAATGATGAAGAATTGCGATTTTGAAAGAAAGACTTCTATAAATCTAATAAACTCAAGGAAGTGAAAACAAAAGCAGATAATCTTTGAATTTGAAAGCATACAAGCTTATTATTCTTTCTAGATGATTACAATAATAGATCTCTGACATGCAGACAAAAGACAAGCCAAAATATCAAATGTAAAAACCTGATTGCAGCCGCTTGGATGAAGTATAAAATGGTACGGCCAGATCTCAGCACTGATTTTTCCCTGCTTGATTTTGTCTGGAAGACCTCCTCTTGCCTGGGCGTCACTATTGGTGAAGAGAAGAAGTTGAAAGAATAGGCGTTTTAGTTCCAGATGCAAGGACGCCTTTCCCTGTAGTTGGTATGGCCTCCAACCAGCAATGAAGAAAAACGTACGGCCGTTATTTGATTTGCCTGGGGTTTAGAAATGTGCGCCTAAGAAGAAAGAATCACCTCCAGGAAGAAATCCATACAAAACCCTTGAGATTTAAACTTGCAAAAATGAAGCTCTGCAATAACTTCTGAATGAAGCTATTCCTCTGACTGGCAATAGATCAGCTGATATTTCATAGCCTCTGAACTGCAAACACTGAAGATGGTTTGTTCTCCAATGCAGAATGAAAACTGGAACCCTAGGCTCTGTTCTCTGAAGAAGTGATTTGCAAAATTCGATTTCATAACATGATCATGTTTCTTCACAAGTGAAAACCTTGTATTCTTCAAGAGGGTCGACTTCTCTCCAAAAAGCATCATTTAAATAAAGTTGAATTTTCACTTTTAATATTTCCATAGTTTGCATAAACTTTTAATTATAATTAATAATTAAAAAGTGGCCCCTTCTTCATGTTGGTCGACCCCTTCCTTTAAGTCACTTAAGTTATAATATTTAATTATATTATAACTTTATAATATAAGCCTTTAATTAATTAATATTTATTTTAGCAAACAAATATTAATCTCTCTCAAAACAGGTCCAAATGACGAACCGTCTGAATTAGATGATAAGTGACTGAACCAACATACGACCAAACCATACTGCTAAAAATAGCAAGGGTGCTCTGCTGAGTGATTCTACTTACTAAAAATAGTAAGTCAAGCAAATGATGTCCAAACGACTCCGAACGAAAGCCAAGCTAAATGATTCTGCCAACTGAAGCCAAGCCAAGCCTCAACCAGACCCTCTATCCACCCTATCAGCCTACGAGGGTCACATAATAGGCTAATCTCAAGAACTGAGAGATGTCAACTGGAAGGGGACATTACAATGTTTGACGATTCCTTGTGAGTTTTTCAAGAGCTTCACGATGATGTGACATACAAAATAGGATAATCACTCCTTCAGCAACTTACTATTTTTAGCAGATGCATTCTAGCAGCCACCTCCCAGCGCATCAAAATCACGAACAGGACAAAGTGCAACAAAAACGAGGTCAAACGGAGGTCGTTTGATATGCATGCAAATCAAATTAGGGTTTCCAGCTTCGAGACCCAAAAAGAGGGGTAAAAAGTCAAAATTTCGAAAACCGATGTATCCCACTGCGATCAGCATCTTTCAGGCTATCCACCGGTAAAATTTGAAGGCAAACGGAGCACTTACTATTTATAGTAAGGCGTTCCAGAAACTGGCTAAAAATAGTAAACCAGTAGCAGGCGCCAGTGTCAGCGGGCAAGTCATCCGATGAGGATCACAGCATTTGAATTTCAAGACAAACGGAGTTGTGGAGGTCTTCGAAATGAGCAGTGACTATAAATAGTAAATCACCTTCAGAAATGTGCTATTTTTAGCAGGTCAACTCGAGGTGGCAGTATAAACAGGTTAACCAGGTCATGAAGGTCCAATGTTCAAAATTTCAAATCAATCGGAGCTTCAGAAGCATAGAAATGAGGAGACTTACTATAAATAGCAGGACACAGGGAAACTGGCATGGAATGGAAAAATGGCTAAGTCTGGAAGTTTATCCTTCACCCCCTTGAAAATGCGCCCACTTTAGCTGGAGAGCAAGCCAAGCACGAAAAATATTCCAAGTGTTTCATCCACCTCTAGGGGTAAAATGCGCCCTTAAGAAGAATGAAGATGTGGAAAATATTCTAAGTGTTGAATATCCTGCTCATGCCTCCAAATGCGCCCTCCTCACAAAGCAAAGTGTTTGAAAAGGTTCCTAAGTATGAAGTTTCATCCTCCTCACCTCTCAAAATGCGCCCATGCTTCAAAGAGGGTCAAAGAGTCAAAGGTTTTATCCTTCACCATAGGCAAAATGCGCCCATCCTCCTCACATGCTAAAATGTGCCCAAGATTAGCAAGGAAGTCAAAGACAAGTCAAAGCAAAGGCATTGGGAGTTTCATCCTCCTCATATGCCAAAATGCGCCCAAATGAAGGCATGTAAGGACAAAACAAGGGAGCTCAAGGGTCACATATTGGGCGTTGAAAGTTAAAATCCCTCTCACCCTCTCAAATGCGCCGAGGAAAAGTGAGTGTGGGGTGAAGCGTGGTAAACAAAGTAAAGGTGGTGAAATGAATATTGCTAGGCGTTGGGAGTTAAGTCCTCTTCAAGTATGAAATGCGCCAAGGGATAAAGTAAAAGGGGAGATGAATATTGCTAGGCGTTGGAGGCTTATCCTTAACACTATGCAAATTGCGCCCAAAGTTCATAATGTGAGGTAAAATGTACTAGGCGTTGAAATTTAAAATGTTCTCCATGACATATAAAATGCGCCTAAGGTGGAATTGATGAGTAGAAATAACTAAGGCGTTGAAAATGACAAGGTGATTTGAATGGAAATTGCTAGGTGTTGGAATTTAAAAAGAAATATATTCCTCATGAAATGTAAAATGCGCCCAGGACATTCAAAAGAAAATTTTCCTAAGGGAGTTGATAAAATTTCCTCGTAGGCGGAGTGATTGAAGAAGAATAAAAAAATTTCTAAGGAAAAATTCAAAAGTGCTAAGTGATTTAAAAAAAAAATCTAAGGCACAATTTTTCTTCCTTAGGAAAAATACGCCCAAGTTGGAAGGATGTGAAATTTTCCTGAAACACAAGTGAAATTGCTAGTGAAGGGGTCCGAGGATGCCAGCATTGCAGGGTTGATTTAAAATTTTCAAGTCAGAGCAACAAAGCACTCATAGGGATGAGGAAATGAAATAAATTTCATGAAGAATTATTTTTCTAAGGTTAAAAATTCAAGAAAATTAAGTGAACCCGTTCGTTGTATACCCATGAATTCGACAAGTTCTGTAGGAAATTTTCTTCTGGGTATTAAAGATCTTCGACGAGAAGTTGATTTCCAAGTCTTCTTCACTTTGCCAAGGCCTTCGGGACGAAGAATTTAATTGGTACTCGAATAATGAATTTTCCTAAGGGAAAATTTAAAATATTTTCTAAGGCAAAGTGATTAAAATGTGTTTTCGAGATAAAAATGCTTCAGACGATGAACTGGAAGTTGTTGGCCTAGGTAATTTTGATTAAATTCTTCACAGGTTGAAATTTCCCAGAGCCAGAGATTAAATTAAAAAGTTGAGTGACAGAGCTCTGGCTGGTGAGTAAAATTTGTTAAAAGGTGAATTTAAAGAAATATTTTCGAAAGTGAATTAAAATGCTAAATACACCAATCAAGGTTGAAGTTCTAGAAGGCCAAGATTCCAGGCGTCAGGTGACAAGTGTTGCAAGTGCCAGAGGAGGGAAATTTGAATTCTTGAAAGGGAAGTAGTGGAAATTTAATGCATTGGCTAAACTTAGCCTCCTTCCAAAATTCGAATTGGCTATAAGAGCTGAGGGTTTATTCATTCCTTTTCACAGTTGAAGAAGTTCGATTTTTGCTCTGAGAAATTTGAAGTGTTGCAGTGCCAGCTGAGGAAATTCGACTTGAAGTTGCTGAGGTGACTGAGTTACAGTCATTGAAGAAATTTGATTTGAAAGAACACATTGTTGAAGCTAAAGAATTTCGATTTGAAAGAACACATTGCTGAAGCTGAAGAATTTTGATTTGAATTGAGTTGCTGAAGCTGAAGATTGCTAAAGAGTGCAAACTTGCTAAGTCATTTGGAGTTGCTGAAGATTGAAATCTAAATTTGTGGCTGAAAGTTGAAGAAGTGCGAATTTTGAAAGAGGATGGCTGAAGTAAGAGCAACTGGCAAAGATAACAATGGCGCATCCAAGCAAGCTGTGATCAAGAAGCTGAGCAAGCCTTTCCTGCCGGAGTCAAAATTCACTTCGAAGTTGAGCAAGTTGGCTGATACCAATTTGGGTTCTTTCAACTTGGAGACTTTCAAAAATTAGATAATGGGAGTTGGCAGTCACCATCCTTCAATCACTTCGCACAATATTGTTCGAAGTGGCTTGTATGCAGCTGCTGGTTTTCCACCAGCTATTCAATGCTCGGAGCTAATGATGGAATGTGCAAATTACTATGAGGCTGATCACAGGTCAATTGTCTCACCGGATGGTCAAGTGCTCGCCAACCTCACTCCTGCAGCTATTGGCGAAGCTTTTGGAATCCCAGCACACGAGAAGATGATTTACAAGTCGAGAGAGTGTGTTGAGCGAATGTATGCTTCTACATTCGAAAGGTGTACAGAGGTGATTAATACACGCTGGATGAACAAGCCCAGGCCCTCTCGTACAAAGTTGCCAAGACAGATTATATCAGACGACTTGAAGCAGGAGTATTGTGACCTCATCATGATGCTAAGTAGAGTTGGAGGCTGCCCTCAAGTATTTATTTTCGAGCCTTGGATGTTTTATTACATCAACCTCGTGCTGGAAGGAAAGGAGTACGTCAATTGGGCTGTAATGATCAGTGATAATTTGCACAAGCAGCTCCTGAGTTTGAGAAGAACGAAGACATTCTATATGGGCTCTTACATCATTTATATGCTGGCTCGTATGACCAAGTATAGAGGGATTTCTTACAAGGAGCCTGTTGGTTGTGGCTCTCATCAGTTCAAAATCCATGAGGCTTGTCCGCAACTGCACTTGACAAATACCACCTATTACAAGCGTGTCAATGATGCCTTTACCATGCACATCACAAGATCACTTCAGGAGCGTACACATCATAGGATCTCGAGGGAGGCTCAAGAGTTGATTGAAAGGTATGGGTGCTGGTTCATTCAGTTTCCGAAGTTTTCTTACATCAGGCTGCAAGGTTTTTCTTCATATCCATATAGGCTGCCTAAGTACCCAACCAATAGAATTTTAATATTAGAGATATCTAGGCAACTTGTTGCCTATGATAAGATTCAGAAGAGAAAGAAGAAGGGTGGAGTTGAGTTCCCGATTGTCATGGGTAATTCAGACGAAGTATGTCCTTCACTACAGGCAGCTAGAGAAGCTAAAAGTGAGCTTCAGTTCTTTCATTTTTCCTATCACACCAGCAGACAGCACTATGACCCACATAGCAATATCAGGTGGTTACTGTCAGAAGAGTTTAAGCATAAGGCAAATATCGAGGATTATTGGGCTGATGCGTCAGATGAAGTAGAAGCCAAGAAGAGGATGTTCTCTAGGTTGCCATTGAGTATGATCAGGGAGTGTGAAGTCATTCCGGTACGAGACCAGGTGGATGAGGACATGAACGTTCTCCATCCAGATTATGAGGCACTGAGAGATACTTCGCTTCCACTCCCAGATTGGTCAAAGCCTAAGATAGCTGATTTGGACACACTGTGTATTCCAGTTATGACATTTACCAGAGCATAGGTTGATAGGCATGTGAGCAAACTGAAGGGTAGGCCAATTTCTTTGACCTACAATTTGATGGGAGATCACAAGACACCCACTACCAGCAGGAAGAAACAGATTACTCGAGGTCCAGAATCTCAAAGGAAAGAGCCAGTTCGTCAGGAGCCTATTCAACCAGAACCTTCGAGAGTTGTAGTTGAGTCGCCCACGCCATTGGAGACACATTCTCCAAGCATACCGGAGGTTTCTCTTTTTGCTGATCAGAGGAATGCATTGAATCAAGTGTAGGAGGTACATGGAGAAAATCAGCCACCACGAAGAGAGTCAGTTGGCCAGAGTGTTAATACACCTACCAGAGATGATCAGCATGAAGATGATGAGGGAACTACTACTGATACTCATTTTCAGCATGAGTTAAAGGCAGCTTTAGAGGATGATGATATAGTTTCAGGAGATACTCAACCACTAGAGGCCGATGAGCCTCGCCAGAATGATATTGAAGTTGAACAAGTACGTGAAGTAGAGGCAAGAGAGCAACAGCCATTTGTTATACAGCATGTTGTACCTGATTGGCTCAGAGACAGAATGAGAAGGAGCCCCAGTGAAGAGGTTGATCCAGCAATTGAGATGGAAGAGTTTTTGAACAGGATCAGCGCACCTCCACCAAAGAAGAGAGCACGAAAGTTTTTGAAGATATCAACTGATGAGGGTGGTTCTCGCTCCCTTCATATTGCAGTGCCACAAGTGGATTGTGATTGGGATGAAGCAGTGCCCGAAAATTATGTGATCACAACTATGGAGTTAGGACGTCCCACAGGTGCACAGATTGTTGAGGAGTGTGATAACTCCTATCAGGCGCTTAAGGATAGATTGTTAAGGAAGGAAGGAAAATATAAGAAATTGAAGAAAGAACATAAGACATTGATAGGATACATGCAGCATTTGTCTCGTCCTGGTGGGCAGGAGATTCCAACACTTGAGCTTCCAGCGAAATTATCCAAAAAATGCACCTGCAATACAAGGCCAAAAAAGGAACCCCCCCAAAATCTGGTATTTCTATCACACCTTTCCGATTCTCCAGATCTCCCAAAAGACTAACCAAAGGCACTCAACTTGCTCTGATACCATGTAAAATTTGGCTATGCAGATAGCCACCCAAGATCTAAAGGCCTATGGAAAGCACAAAATACTTAGAAGATCAATATGACAAGAATAAACTGTATTCCTATCAATGAATGCAAAAAGAATTAATGGAATTGGTTTACAATGTGTGAGAGACCCTTGGTTATATAGCCAAGGTGAGGCATAAGATGTGATAAAATTATGACAAGTGTCTTAATCTTATGATATGAGACAACTTATCATAACTACCTAGGAAATGATAAAGTCTAGACATGACAACTAAGTCTTCTAGAAAGAATCTTAGGACCTAAGTAAACTTAACATGTGAATATGTCCCCTAAGTCCCTAGTAAGAGAATTAACTAGGTACAAGACATTTATTCACACCAACAAAGGTCCATAGGAAGTTTTTCTTTGTCTCATGGGATCCTTTCTTGGTGCTTTGTTCCCTAAAAGAGATTGCATCTTTGATCCTCCTAGGCATCAACTTTGTTGCTTCTCTAAGGTCCACCTATTCTTCCCATCTATTGCCATTTATTTGAACCAGCTCCCTCGCTTTAAATACTCTTTATACTCCTTGTCATCTCCTTCTAGGCAATGAGGTGCTTAATCAATCCATCAAAGAGGACATTTACAATCGGTACATCCTAGTCACTTGGGCCTCCCCTCTAACTTCTCTCAACCCCTAACTAGCTTTTTATGTTGAGTGTTTCTTATTGGGGGTTGATGGGGTCATTGTTCAACCCACTTGCCTTCAACATCATTGGTCTCATAGTTGAGGATTCCCCTTGGATAATTGCAGGTGTGCTCCCATCAGCTTCGTGTTCAAACTAACTAGCAAATTTTCTAGAGTGAAAAAATATGTTGCCTTTGTTCTCTTCAAGAGGTCGGATTCAACAAGCATTATTTTTCAATGTCTAGTCTACTATGAAATTTGTGGGAGGTACTATTGTTTATATACAGATTTTGGTGGCTCTTTTTTCACATTCTTCGACTACTCTGATCAAAGTGCTTCGCCACTTTTCCTTCATGAGATCTCCAAGTTCAAGCATAGGCCTTTGTATTGTGATCCCATATCTACCAAATTGATTACTTCTTTTTTTCAACCTATCACCGTTGTTGGAGGTATTAAGTGCCCTTTAGACACTTCTAGTTCACACATGAATGGGTATAGATTGGTGAGACATTGCTCTTTCTTACAATCTACTACGGTTGAGCTCCCCAAAACCCCAGCTCTAATTCTAATTGTTGTCTCTATCTCATCTCGACATTGGCGACCCTCTCATCTCGAGATCAAGGATCCTCTTATCTCCCTTCCTAGATGCAAATCTCAACAATAGGCTCTCATTGGTAGATTTTTTCCCCAATAGTTCTTTGCCCTCAAATGTTATAAGGTTCTACTCGACGTCAACTACCTCCTAGGATTGTCCAACCTAGCTCCATTAACTATAGACTTTTCCTAGTGAGTATTCTTAGACTCAACATTGGTACTCCCACTATGATTGATGAGTGATGGCATTCTCATTGGCTCCTTCAATGCATCTCAAAACACAGACACCTGAGAATTTTTGGCTTCCTCCCCTAGATGGTCTTCTTATGTTTATTATCTTACAAGGTCTTTCCCCCTTTCTTAATTCTATTATTCTACTTGCTTGTCGGTATATGTTTTTTGGTTAATCCCATGCATGTATGCTTTATGTCTATGGCCTCATTTTTTGTCCTAGTCCTTCATTCCTATTGTAAATTCCAATCTCGTTGATCTATGTTTAGTCATTTATGGAAATTAATATGTTTTCTTTCTTTCTTCTCAAATTGATCAGCAACAAAATGGACTATATGGAAGTGGAAATCCTGGAACCAGGTTAATCCAATGCTTTATTGTGCAATGTGTGGGTACACCTTTGAGCTCCCCAAAGACATCTCCATATTGTTGTACCAAATTTTCAAGTTGTTGTCTTGTGCATCAAATTGAATGCATAGTCAATGTATACTTATGACGGCATAAAGGTGTATCTAGATGGAGCATGAGCAACACAAACTTTTGTGCATGGGACACAAGTTTTCTACATTAATTAGTAGATACAAAATGACTTTCATCTTGGAAAGAGATTTTGGGATATGGCAGATGTAGTTGTTGACTTTGATGTGCCGTATCTATAACTCCACTTTGTTGGTGCCATCTCGATCATTGACGTATGACTTTCCAAGCATTATATCACAAACTTTCAAAGGGACTACATCATTGGTGATTGTATGATGGTTGATTTTGATTACACGTAATACATGAAGTATACACAGGATGGAAGGAAAGATGCTCTGACACCACTGTAATGTCCCCTATCCTGATTTTCCCTAGAATTTGCCAACCATACACAAATTGCAGCAACTAGGGTTAGGATTACTCTTACCAATTAAAATATCTCTTTAATAATGCAATATCCAGTTTGAATCCTACAAACACCATATGAACAAGATATGCAAATATATACATATATACTTATAAGAGTTAGACAATTACATCACATCCATAGATTATCAACAGTGCAAACATATTAGAATTTTGGGAGAAGGGACATGATGTGTCTACCCAAAGACATATACCAAGCCTAAGAGGGTGTATACCACAGCCCTCCCCCTTGGCGATTTGTACCTGCTTTCCCCATCAATGCCTCGACTCCTTGAAGACACTTGCCATCTTGTGGAACTAGGCAGGGGTCGTAAGTGGGCTTTGTCGGCTCTCTGTGTAAGCATCCTTGCTTAGCCTATCTACCACTCAACCCCCAGCCCATCCTACAAGATGGGCTTCAAACAATCAAGCACATCATATATTCTACCACAAGAAATCATTCATTAAATATTCTTATTATCATATAGGGGATATTTGTACATATGTAAGCAATGATTTGCAGAAAATACACCTAAATATAGGATATATCTGATAATAGCAATCTATGACGATGAACTGGACAAATTCTCCTTCGTCTCCTGGTCTGTATGTTTTTCTCCTTAATCGATGATATGTTCTTATTGTACCCCAAAATTAAAATTTTTGTTGCACTTAGACATTTTGAAGAAAAGAGGGAAAGTCTTGTTAAATCTGTCAAAAAGCTCAAAATTTGGGTGTGCCTGTCTTGCATGAGGAATTAAAATGTAAAATTTCCAAAATCTGACGATTTGGGTCCGCTCAAAGCGACCTAATCTACAAAACCCAAATCTCAGTTTTCCATCCCTACTTTTTAGGAAAACTGCTATTTTTAGAAATTTTCTAAAAATAGTAACTTTTTTGGGTTTTTCTGGGTTTCTTTCGATACAGATGCTGGCAAAACTTTCTAAAAATAGAAAGTTGGTCCGTTAGGGTTCAAACTGATTTTGATTGGCTCAAAATACTTCCATATTAGACTGGCGCAATCAAAATCTCAAAAAGATTAGTTTTACCCTAGTGGGTCTATTCTGCCTTTTCAGAAGCATATCAGGAGCTCCGAGATCATCAATGGAGGTCAGTCAGCTGCCAGGTGTCAAAATCAAGGTTCAAGCTCTTAACAAAAGGTGAGTTGGTGAGCAAGCACGAAGAACGAGGAAAGAAGATGAAAACTGTGAAAATTTGACTAAGTCTGCTTGACTTGGGCGCCCCTGAAGGAGAAAGGCACCCATCTTTTTAAGGCATCAAATATTGAAATTAGGGTTTAAGATTCCAAGCAAAGTTGCTCAATTTTCTTCCAACTCTGAAATGAATCCAATGGTGCAATCATCGGACCATCCAGTCATCCGGGATTCGAGATCAAACAGGGAGGATCCAAACAAAAGTCAGAATGAAAAACATGAAAATCACCAAAAGTTGACTAAGTCTGGGAACTTTGGGCGCCCTAGGTGCCCAAGGGTGCCCAGCTTTTTGAGGGACCTAATCCAGTAATTAGGGTTTGCTAAAGTGCTCAATCTCTCCAGAATTCAATCTACTTCGCAACAAATATCTTCGTCAGGGCATCCGACTGGCCAATCTTCGGCAAATCCAGATCAGAGATGAAGGTACAAAATGAAAGTTTGAATCTCAAGATAAAATCTAATGAAAATTTTCTAAGTCTGGAGCAAATGGGCACCCCTAAAGGAGAAAGGCGCCCAAGTTTTTGAATGATTAAACAGATGAATCCGCCAGTAAAGCTCTAACGTGTCTTCGTCAAATTTGATCAAGCTTTCCAACAAGATCTTCAGCACGTCAATCCGAGATGGTAGTCGTCAAATGCAAGAGGCTGAACAGAGGGTTTGACACAAGCTAAAAGACAAAATTCAAAAGCAAAGGTGAAAACACAGAGAAATTGGCTAACTCTGGTAAAGTTGGGCGCCCCAGCTTGCCAGGGGCGCCCAGACTTTTGAAGCTTCAAATCTAACTTTTTGGCGAAGTGACTCCCAGAGACCCATCTTGATTTCTCCTCAACTTCGTGACGAGCCCAGTCGTCAGTCAAACCGAACTCCAGATCACCAGATCAGACAAGATCATCTGTAGAAGAGAGTTGATGAAGAAATGCTAAAAATGGCTAAGTCTACTTAAGTTGGGTGCCCCTGGAGAGAAAAGGTGCCCAAGGTTTTGAGCTCAGGAATGATAGAATTTGCAGTTGCAGTGCCCAAGATCATTTCATCGGATTCAGCCAAGCTATCCAATGAACCTGTCAGCCAGTCAATCGGATTCACGTAGCTCCCAAAATCAAGATTTCATCAGAAGATCAAAGGGAAAAGGAAGAACTTGAAAATCAGAAAAATGGTTCTCTAGACAAAATGGGCACCCCTGGAGGAAATAGGCTCCCATAAATTTGAAGGTCAAAACGAAGTTTTTAGCTGAAGACGCCTCCAAAATAATCTTCTCAGAATCAGTTAGGCTACACGATGAATCATCTAGCTCGTTCATCGAAGCAATCTGAAAGCCAAAGATCGAGGTCAAAGAGGGGGTCAAAATTGTGAAAAAGTTGAAAAACTCAAAAATTGGCTAACTCTGAAGCAAATGGGTGCCCCTAGCCAAGAAGGGTGCCCAACTTTCAATGCCTTAGTGAAAATTTTCAAAAGATTCAAAATGGCAAGAGGAAGAGGATGTCCAAATTCATCAAACCAGTTGATTTTAGGGTTTCTGAAGATTAAAGCAAAAGAAAGCAAACCTATTTCAAACCCTAAGTCTATTTAATGCACCTCTTCAATGCAATTTTCATCATTATTGCAAGTAGCATTCCAAGGAGAAAGTTGGAGCAGCAAATTTGGAGAAATTTTTCAAGATTCAAGAACTCAAGTTTGCTGATTCTTCATCAAATTTTTCAAACCAGCAGCATAAGGCCTTGCTTTTTCATGCTTTTTTCATCCAGAAGATCAAATTTTTAAAGAGGAACACCAAGATTTTCAATTTTCAGCCATCTAGGTCTTGTCATCTCATTCTTCTAAAGAAATTTTCAAGAAATTTTCTCAAGTTGCAGCAGCTGCTTTTTATTTGCATGTCAGCGAAATCCTCAGTATATTCAGTTTTTTATCATCCGGGTCCTCTCTAAATAGTCTTCTGAAGAAAACCCATATCACAGCTTTTTTCAAGCAAATTTCAAATTTTAGGGTTGGCTGCTTTTTCGATCAACCCTCAGAGTTTTTCAAATCTAATCAACTGAGTCCATTTCTAATTGCATTCTGAACAAAACCCAAGTGCTAGCTTTTTTCGTGAAAAATTGAAGAAATTAGGGTTTGCTACTTTTTCAGTCTAAATTCAAAATTTTCAAAAACGGACGATCTAGGTTGTCTTGTAACGAAATTCTTAAGGAAACCCATATCTTAGAAAAATTTCGAAAAATTCGTCCGTTGGAGGAAGAAAATCAGCATTCTAAAAATAGTAAGTTGTTCAAAACTTGTTTGAACCTAGGCGAGTTTACAGTCATTCTTCAAGGTTTTTGAAATGAAATACACTCCTAATGATTTCAAGACCAAATCAGCTCTCTACCATGATTTCATCAAAACAACTAAAACGGACTTGCATCACATCAAGCCGGTGTTTGATCTACACGCTTTGGAGAGCGCAGGTAACACTTCAATCAGAAACCTGGGACACTTTGGACTCCTCGCAGCAGCATCTATTCCTATATCAGTTCAGAGCCTCAAGTTTGTAATCGCTTACATCAAGCATTACAACCCGGCTACAAGGGAGATTCAATCAGTTGATGGCAGATTGATTTGCAGTTTGAAGCCTAACATGATTGAAAAATGTTTCTCCATTCCCCCTTGGCCCGAAAGTGTCACCATCTCAAAGGGCGAATGTGAGAGGATATGGGAAATGAACAAAGACAAGTACAGTAAGAAGATTGCTCAAAGGTGGATGAAGGAAAAACATAAGACTCTGCCAAATCACCTTGCCATGATGTCAGCAAATTTTGAAAAAGCGGCCAATGAGGCCGAAGATTTCCTAAGATCAATTGCAAATGGAGAAGATATCTTGGAAAAACGCAACTTTGCTATTGATGGAATAGATGCATCAAACCGGGACACAGTTTCCTACTTTTTAGCGGATGTGATTGAGATTTGAAATGGGTTTCATCTAGAAGCTTTCTTTCCGCTTTCTTTCTATTCTTGGAGTAATTCTTATCCATTCTTTGAAGAAGAGAAAGAAGATAAATGTCATAGTTGGCATTTCCCGCTTTTCCTACTTTCTTAGGTGTTAGATGTTATCTTCTTTCTAGATTTAGAAATAAAGCTTGCTTGCTGAGCAAGCCCTAAATTTTAAAAGCAAGGAGATTTTAGGGTTTCCTACTCCTCTGCTTACCTATAAATAAGAGTCTTTGCTCATTAGTTTTCTTTAACCATGCTAGTGATAACAAAACGCTGAGCCTAAGTGCCTTCTATTTGTTATTCAGTGTTGTTCAATTGTTTTATGATAGTGAATTGTTGAGTCTCTTTTAGCCAACAAGTAGTTATTGTAATTGTTGTTCCTATTGTGTAAGAACAAGATTGCAAGCCTCTTTAGCTGCAAACTCTTGTTCCAGGCATGTTTTTAGTAGATTTTGTTCCAAAAGTTTGAGAAATAAAATCATGAGCCTCCTTTGCCTTGGTATAATGTCTCAGATTTTCGTTATATGTGTTATGCTTTTGTGATCTTAATTTCAGCTTACATTGAAGTGTGTAGATGTATGTTGAGAAAGAGTTTATTGAAGCACTTTGTCAGAGAAATCAACCTTGTTCATTTCTAATTCTCTTGCTCTGCATATTACTTGAGATATTAGAAACGTCATTAGCTTAAGTTAGTCGTAGTTGGAATTCTTAAAATCAAAAAATCTCAGCTGCGGCGTTTGTGTTTTATAAACCTTGTGCTCTAGCTGATCAAAAAGATAAGCAACTTAGTTTTTAGTTTACTTTCTTTCAACACCATCAGCAAGAGGGAGCTTCCCCTCCTAATTTGAAGAGCAGTTCATCTGTGCATAGTTGTCTGTTTCAAATTCACATTCTAGAGGTGCGAATTTAAATGCCAACAATTCTTAACTCTCAGAGTATATCGTTAGTGTAGATCAAGCAGATAAGAATCTATCATTCATATTAAAGTACCATAATTACTTATTAGGCTCAATAATTGTTGCAAGCATTATTATTGCTTTTATATATATATCATAATTGTCGTGAGACTGGTACTAGCACTGGTACAGGAGATTGGTACCGGTACAGGTACTGCTTTTTTTTTTTAAATAGGAGACAAGGGTACTTGGAGACGCCATTTTTTTTAATATAAATAAAAAAAATTAAAAATTAAAAATTTAATGTATAGAAAATCTGAAAAATAAAATTAGTAATTTATAGAAAATCTAAAAATATGATGACATTGAACTTTCAAAACAATAATTTAATCACTCTTAGACGCGTCAAATACATTATGCTTTAATTTTTATAGTTTCAAATGTTTAAACTTTAAAGTTTTTTAGGTATTTTAGCAGGAAAAGTCGTTTTCTATAGCAGGAGATGGCAGGTTACTCAGGAAACTTCGGCGGAAGTCTCTAGCCTCTTGGAGACGTCTCCGGAGACGATACCAGTCTTCAAGATGCGTCTCTAAGGGGGGGAGACGCGTCTCCTAGCAACTATGATATATATTCAACTTACTTCCCTTATTGATTTATCATTTATCTTCCCTTATCTCTTCTTGAGTCAACTCTTTCTTTCCACATATTTCCTCCTCCACATCTAAGATATCATATTAATGATTCGACTACTACCCTCAAAAAATACTCCTATTCCTACCCTTATTCGTTGTATATATCAATGCTTTCCTCTTCATATTTCTCCCCTTATACTCAGAAAATATTCCTGTTTCCTTCTTCCTGTGTGATCTGTTTAATGGATTCTGACCTGGTTTGAGGGATTCGGCCTGCTGGACTAAATTTATGATTTGCTTCTCAAACTCATAAAGGATTCATTCACACATGTTTATGCTGAAATCTGTTTCTGATCTACTCCAGTTCGAATCATAATTCTGCTAAGATTTGCCACATAACTCCTCTACAAAATCTTCATAAATTGTAATGTCCCCTTCTCACTGACATCAATTGTCAGAGGAGATTAGCCTATAATTTTGACCCTCGTAGGCTAATAAGGATGGTTAGGGGGTCTTCTGAGGATTGTATCGTCTCCAGTGCTTAGAAACTAGCAACTTTGGCTTTCGTTTGAAGTCTCCAGGACTCCGTATGCTCAACTTACTATTTATAGTAAGTCAGGAATGGATAGAGAGGGACCCTTACTATTTTTAGTAAGGCGTGTGGTCGTATGCAATTCCATCAGCTCAGCTTCCAGTTCAGACGACACTCAAAAATAATGAGTATTCATGGAGATATTAATGTTTATTTGGCTTAAATAGACATTAATTATTTAAAAGATTATAATATTAAGTTATAACTTAACTTAATATTGAGGGTCAATTCATCATTAAAAAGGGGCAGTATTATTAATTAAATATTGGGTGCCAATTCCAAAGTATTTAATGACATATTAAAAGGGATGAAAGAAAATAACATTTAATGATATTAAATGTGCCTTTTTGGAGAAATTCGACTTTCTCAAGAAGGCTTATATATTTTACTTTGGAGTCATTTTTACATTTAGGAGATTGAGCATTGGTGTTGATGAGTTTTTTGTCTGAGAGAGGAAGCCAAGGGTTTCTGAATCAATTGGCCATTGGAGAACGTTAACTCGCCATTGTTGCAGCCTTTTGAAGTAGTGAAATATCTATTGAATTAGGCATCAAGAGGGCATCATACAAGTGTTCTATTTGTGCTTAAAGGTGAAGAATTTATCTAGGGTTTGGAAATTATTGAAAGACTATCAAGTACAGACCTGAAGATTCATCATTATTAGCCATTAAAGAGCAGATTACTAACTTTTATCTGTTGCTACAGTACCCGCGTGAACAGTACTAAAGTGAAACAGTACCCGCTACAGTGTTGGGTGCTATTTTTATCAGATTTATAATTCTGTTCACCCTTTGAAAATACCATCTAAGATTAAGGATCATTGGGCTGTGTGTTGAAGAAGATTATTGCTGGCTGGGCCGTACACTCCCAGCCCTAGACGTGTTACTTCAAGGAGCAGATCAATCCATTTGGGGTCTGAAATTACCTTTCAAAAAGGACGGCCAGGTCTGTAGCAGCAAGTAGCACTATTTGGAGCTGAGAAGAATAAGATTGTTGGCTGCAATTTACACAGTTAGGGTTTACCAGCAAAATTATCAAACTACAATGATTGGTGGTTGAGTTTTTAAGAGCCTTATATTGCTGGTTATACTGTACAGCACCTCTTTAGGGAGACGTATCTCTACCTTTGGCAAAGGCGTCTCTTCTTTGGCTGCAAATCACTCTTATTGGTGGCAGTCAGACCTGACCCAGTTTGCAGCTTCATCAAATCTTGGAGAAAAGTCATTCACTGGCTGCAGCAGTTAAATAAGGGTTTCTACATGCAGCAAACATCACTCCCAGGTTCAGATTTTTAGTTGTTTGCATTTCCAGCTGTAGCAAACTATGTAATAAATCTGCCTTTCAAATAAATATTGGAATTAAATGCATATATCTGGTCCCTAATTGAATTTTGGTGTTTACTAAATTCTGCTATAAAGAGTTTACTTTTTCCAAGCATTTCTCTTATTTAATATTGCACATAAAATACCAAAATTTCAAAAAAAAATTCTAAGATCAGGGAAAAGAAATAAAACAAGAAGAAGTCTCAAAAACTAGGGCACGAAGTGTTCTTACATAAACCTTCTCATTAATACGTTGCTCTGCTATAATAAAACTCCATATCATATCCTCTTATTTCATAACATCTTCAATATATATATCTGTCATACATTGTGCCAAGAGGAATGACTCCTCAAGAGATGCGACTCCTTGAAGAGGGTCGGCTTCTTTATTTTTATTTACTTAATAAAGGTCTGCAAACTAAGGGAAATGATGTGCCTTGAAGGGGTCGGCCCCATCAATTAAAATAATATTACCTTATCTTCATCGCTGCCCTACTCATACTCCTTTAAGTATATGTGATTGACTTGGTGACTGAGTAGGCCAAGAAGTGTTATCATACATGGTCGGCATAGATAATATATATAGCTTATTTTATATTTTATATAGAGGGGTTATTACAAGTTCGGACTATGTAATGCTCTAACTAAGTTTCAAAGGATAATCCTCCACATCTTTGTTAAGATGTCGATAGGAAATTTTAAAGCCTTCCTGGATGATTGGTCAATATACAGTGACCAAGAAACACACTTGAAGGCTCCAGTGGAATGTATGGAATGATGCAAATCTGCACAATTGACCCTAAATCTAAAGAAGTGTCGATTCATGGTACCCCAAGGCAAATTACTGGGACACAATTTGCAAAGCAAGATTAAAAACAAACCCAAATAAAATGAGGGTGATCATACAGATGGAGGCACTGAGGGTTGTAACAAGAGTGAAATCCTTCTTGGGCCATGTAGGCTACTATTGACACTTCATAAAGAATTTCAACTAGATATCTTACCTGTTGGATATACTTACACGAAAGGGCCAAACATTTACATGGACTAAAGACCAAGAGAAGGCATTCAATGAACTAAAAGTATGCCTAATTAGTTCTCCTATTCAAGTTTACCCAAATTGGGACAAAGAGTTCCACATACATGTGGATGCATCAAACTTCACCATCAATGCAACATTAGCACAAGTGGTACCACAAGGATTGGACCATCCCATCTTCTTTGCCAGTTGACTACTATCGAAGGCTAAACATAACTATAGCACAACCAAAAGGGAGGCACTAGGAATGGTATACTCCGTGTAGAAGTTTCGACACTACCTTCTAGCAACACCCTTTACATTTTATGCGGACCATCAAGCGCTAATGTATTTGGTCAATAAATCAATCGTTCAAGGTCGAGTAAGTCGATGATTGTTACAACTGCAAGAATTTACATTCACCATCATCATACGACCAGGGAAGAGCCATGTTATAGCAAATCAACTATCGAGAATAAAATCAGGTGAACCACCAAAAAGCATGAAAGAATATTTCCATAATGCCCACTTGTTCCAAATAGCAGAAATACCTCCTTGGTATGAGCAAGTTGGAGAGTATCTCTCTACATCAACTTTCCCGTGAGATATGTCACCAACAAAAAGAAGAAAGCTAGCCCTGAAAAGGAGAACCTTCCAACTCATAAATGGACTACTATATAAAATGGGATCTGATCACATCTTCATACAATGTGTGATGCAAGAGGAGATAAAAGGTATACTCGAGGAAGCGCACGAAGGACTGGAAGGAGGCCATATGGGACAAAACACTACAACTCAGAAGGTTCTTTTGGTGAGTCTTTGGCGGCTAACACTGCATAGTAATTGGATGTGACACGTGCCAAAGGTTAGGTAAACCATTAAAAAGGGATTATATTCCACTCATCATCACAACCGCAAGAACTCTTCAAAAGATACGGATTGGACTTTATTGGCCCACTCAAGGTCAACCAATTACACAGATGCAAATACATAGTGGTAGCCACCGAGTATCTAACCAAGTGGGTAGAAGCCAAAGCACTACTGGACAACACAACACTCAATACGACAAGGTTCATTTACGAACAAATTTTCACAAGGTACAGTATTCCTATCCAAATCACTAGCGGTCGATGAGGCCATTTTTTCAACCATGTCATTCAACTAATGACATTGAAATACACACTCTCAAGCCCATAATATTCGAGGGCAAATGGCCAACCGGAGTCAACAAACAAAGTACTCATCTCAATCATTCATAAGTTGTGTTGCATCAAAGAAACGGATTGGAAGGAAAAATTACCGGCCATACTATGGGCCTACAGAGCATCATACAAGGCAACTACAAGACGCACGTTATTCCAACTAATGTATGGTCAAGAAGCGGTAGTCACTACAAAGCAATGTTCCACGGAGTTTCCTGAAGGGGACGCGTCTCTGTGTGCGGGATGGGTCTCGGGGACGGGGGGACAAGGGGTCTAAGTTTGGGGACGGCGGGGGGACGGCGGCAGGGGGGGCGGCGCTGATATACATATGGTACTTGAATAACTAGTTATAAAAAGATGTTTTAGAATAACAATTCAAATTAAACTTTGGAAAATTAGTAAAATTGCAAATACTAACATTTTGAATACTTGAAAACTATTAGTAATCACTAATCAAATAAAATATTAAAATTTGACAAATGAAATTGTCGAATTTGAGATTTCTATTATATGAATATCGAAAATATGACATGTCACATCATAATATCATATCATAATGATAAAAATAAGTAGCATGAGTACATTGATAGTTTGATATCATAATCAAAATAAGTACAAAATGCAAAAATGTAGTGAAG
>VDFB02298856.1:0-40039 GCA_007258455.2 Sequoia sempervirens | reverse complement strand
CATCACAGTGGTATCAAAGCATTCAAACATCATTGTCAAGTGCCAAAAACCAAAAACACAGCAATCAAAAGTTTATATTAGCATATATCAGCTTTACATGACAAGTGTTTGACAAAATTCCCAAGGCGGAAATTGAAAGGTTTTGAGTCTATATTAGCAGGGCTCATCACAAAATTCATTTAAATTTGTCTTCAATATTTGTTTGAATGGCTGCTGCAAAAATATGAGTGGTGACTGTAGCTGGGGTTTGAATGGTTGTTGGGCTTTTTTTAAGAGGTCTCTGGCTAGAATTTGGCCACGAGTATGGCAATGGTAGTGGAAGATATGGCTGAAGCAAATTTGGCCAAGAGAGATTAGTTGGAAGGGCCAGTACTTTCACCACATGATGGGCATGATCATTATTCCATATTGTGAATTCAGTTTTGAAAAGCGGATCTTCAGCTATGTTGAGCTTTATGTTGCTACCAAGAGTTTTAGCAAGCATGAGTTGTTGCAGAATGCATAGGTACAAATGAGAAAGCCTCCAGTGATCCATAAACCAGTTGGTTGATAACCTTAGCGATGAACTAGAAATGAATATCTAAAACTAGCTTTCCTCCTACCATTCTCATCAGTGTTGTCCTAACAGTTTAGATAAATTTGAACTACTTTAACATTTGAAATAGCAGAAAGGAAATGCAGTCATAAAACAAGGCACAAAACACGTAACATTGAGATTTCTTTGGAGAAAACTCAATTGGGTGAAAAACTATAGGAAGGGTATGAAATTAGCATCCCATTACTATGTTCAGTGCGTTTATATAGATATAGATTTTTAGTATTGGCCAACATTGAGCTGTCCTAAGCTCTTAGCTATACACAGGCTCCTACACCTTTCTTTCCTTTTGTACAACAGTACCCTGCATCTCTCTCTCTTTCTCTGTCTGTTCTACTTGAATCAATATGAGAATGTCTTCTCAAGCCAACCAACCAAATAGCCTTGCAATCAGCTTCTTTGTTGTCTCTTATTCCTCTTCTGGCCCTTTACAGAAAGTCCGTAGTTATCTTTGGAAAGGCAATGACCACTCTTCCAACTGCCTTTGCTTGGAATATTGATAGCTTCCTTGGCAATGCCATTCATGTGATTGCAAAGAATCGCCCTCCAAAGTGTAATGCCCACATAGATCATGCAAGAAACTAGTCACCCAATAAACTAAGTCGACTAGCCCACTTGTGTGGAGGAAAGAGGAACAACCACCAAGATATAAAATTGAACTAGTTGTCATGGCCCCAAAGAGAAGATCAACTGCTTGCTGGACAGAATAGTCAACCACGATAGGGAAAATCAGGCACTGTCATAACTGATGCCTTGATGAAGACAAAATTGCCTCTTCATAATCCTTTGCTTAAAATAACTTCCTAACTGTTGTTTTATGCTTTTAACTAGCCTATATCAAGCATGAATGAAGAAAATTAACTCCATGTGCATCATAGCGATATTCTGCACCGTCTCAAACCATTCTTCAATATACGCTTGTTGTATCTTTTCTGACACATGCAGCATTGTTAAAAGCAATGCAAATAGCTCTTTATAACAGTTTCCAGCAGAAGACTTACTTCAAAATACCTGTAACATGTTGAGAGATGCCCACAACACCTTTCTAGACACCTGTAGTGTACTACCAATCACCTGTAGCAGCTCCAGCATGTCATGAGACATATGTAGCACACTGCTAAACACCTATAGCAACCTACTAGATACCTGTAGCAACCCTCTGAAAAAATGCAGCAGTTTGTTGGACACCTACAGTAACTTACAACTGTCATGCTTGGCCGAGAACCTTCTAGATCTGGACTACCGAACCAAGTTTCCAGGTCATCTGGGTTCAAAAGGTGACCGGCAATTATTGAAGTGTAGCATACATTGGCAAAGATTGGGCTAAGATGGAGGAAACATGTTGCACACATAATTTATATTTTAGACTTTTGTAACTTTTTAAAAGAATTTTCTGTTTGATACATAAATGTGGCCTAGGAGGCCGCTCTCCCTTTTATATATTATCAAAAAGTGCACAAAAATCTTTGCTTCCATTTGAGCAGGCAGGCAAAGCATGGTTTTCAGGGATAAACCCTAGTATAGCTTAATATACAATGAATTTAATTTTTTTAGTCAAATAACAATTATAATTTATAATATTTTAGGCTTTTATAACATTATAATTTTTGGTTTAAAAGTTTATTATAATTTATCTTTTCCTAAGCTTAGATGTTACTCAAGAATAACATTTTATATTTTTTGGTTTTAGTTTTTTCATAAAATTTTATTTTAATTTTTATTATGTAATGTCCCACCCCAAGCTGTTTGTTTTTTTTTTTGTTTTTTGCTTTCTGATTTTTTGTGTTTTGTTTGCTAGGAAATGCAAATTAAGCAAATAGCTAAAACTAACTAGTTTATAAAGAAAGTGCATAAACCAATTACAACCCAGATCGTTATTTTGCATTAAAAACTAAGTTGAATCATACCCATTTGCTGCTATGGACAGTTGCATGTCTGATTGTACAAAACCAGCAAGCTGGTGCATACAAAATTGCCCACAAATCACCAAACCCTCGCTTCTCCCTTGTCAAACTGTTGTGCAGCAGTGTTTTCACCCTAGACACCTCAAATGGGAGAGATAGCAGTCCCAAACCCTAGGTATTTTGCCTAGAAAAGTCACACGCCCTTCTCTTGGCAGGTATGGCCCTTGCTGAAGTGGTATGGCTAGCCTGGGGTCTCTAAATGATCTTTTTCTTCTTCGAAAACTCTGCCAATATCTTTTCAAATTTGCTTTCAATTCTTCTCCTCACACTCTTGAACAATTCTCTCGAATAACAGTTGCAAATTGATCAATTCAATCACTAACAATAAAGGAATTCACAAACAACACCAATTTGCAATATTTTCGCTGTGTAGATCACCAAAACAAATCTCTAATCTGCAAACAAACAAACTCTGAAAATCTGCGATAACAAGCTCTGGCAAGACCTTTGAATGAAACCTTCAACAAGCAACCTTGGGAGATCTTTCACTCCTGCAGCTATTATTTCTTCCGAGGGTTTTCGTCCTCAAGAAACAATGCATACCAGTCATAAACCAGCAAAGGTCATATCCAAAACAATATTCAAGCATTTCCAAATGAGCTCTCCAAACCCCCTTGAGCGAACTTGAGCTGCTGAAAATGAGCTAGTGAGGCAAAAAAGTGAGTGAACTTTGTTAATCTGTCCACTATAACATAAATACAATCCTTGCCTTGAACCTTTGGCAACCCAGTGATGAAGTCCATTGATATGCTTTCCCATTTTTGGTTGGGAATGGGAAGAGGTTGCAGCAGAACCGCTGGAAGAGAATGCTCATTTTTGTTCATTTGGCAAGTGGGACACTCCTTGATGTAGCATTGGACTTCCTCTTTCAGCCCTTTCCAAGAGAACCTTTCCCGAATCTGCCTATATGTCTTGAAATAACCTTGATGACTAGCAAGTGGGATGTCATGGAATGTCATCAAAATCTTCTTTTTGAGCTTAGAATCAGCCACCAAAAAGATTCTTCCTTTGTAGTGTATCAAACCATCAACCACTTTGTACCCTTCATCATGAAAAGTACCTTCAATGATGCTGGTTGCAAACTGATTTTTGGCATAATCAGCAAGCAACAACTCCTTCCAATCAGCAGTAAGCTCACACAATGAGCTCAAATGAGGCCTCCTAAATAGTGCATTCGCCACAATGTTGTTTTTCCCCTTAACATACTCAATGTCAAAATCGTAAGCTTGAAGCTTACTCATCCACTTTTGTTGTCTTTCGTTCAAGTCCTTTTGATGCATGAAGTGCTTGAGACTATTGTGATCAGTCTTGACAACGAATTTGCTTTCCACCAAATATTGTCTGAACTTAGCTAATGCATGCATGATTGCAAGCATTTCTTTGTCATAGATGGAGTAAGCCCTTTCAACACCTCTTAATTTTCTACTTTCAAACACAATGGGGTGTTTATCTTGCATCAAAACAGCTCCAACACCTTCCCCTGATGCATCACATTGCAGCTCGAAAGACTTGGAAAAATCCGGTATGGCCAAAACAAGAAAAGAACTCATGATCTTCTTGAACTTGTCAAAAACATTTTGGGCCCTTTTCTGACCAAAAGAAAGCTCCCTTTTTAGTGAGGTCAGTAAGAGGAGCAACATTTTGAGAGTAGCCCTTCACAAACCTTCGGTAAAAGCCACAAAGACCCAAGAACCCTTTCAAACGAGTCAAGTTCTTTCGAGGTGGCCAATCAACTATTTCCTTGATCTTTTTAGGATCAACTTTCACCCCATTAGCATTGATTATGTGACCAAGGTAGAGCAACTCTTTCATTCCAAATTCACATTTGGATTCTTTGGCAAACAAGCTCTCTGATTCCAAGATGCTAAGCACTTCCTCCAAGTGCTTGAGATGTTCTTCTCACATCTTGCTGAAGATTAGGATATCATAAAAAAAAATCAACACAAACTTCCTCAATTGCTTCTGAAAGACAATGTTCATACAAGACTAGAAAGTGGCAGGAGCATTAATCAACCCAAATGGCATGACTAAAAACTCGAAATGACCATAGTGGCATCTGAATGTTGTCTTCTCAACATCTGACCCCCTCATCCGAATTTGATAGTAGCCTGACCTCAAATCAATTTTTGAGAAGAACTTGGCACCATGTAGCTCGTCAATGAGCTCATCTATCCGAGGGATGGGGTACCGATTTTTGATTGTGCTTTGATTCAAGGCACGGTAATTCACACACATGCGGATGGTGCCATCCTTCTTCACAAGAACTACTGCTGAAGTGAAGGGACTCTTGCTTGGACGAATGAAGCCCATCTCCAAGAGTTCCTTTATGTTTTTTCAATTTCGTCCTTCTGCTTCTTAGGATACCGATATGGTGTTGTGATGACTGGCTTGGCCCCTTCCTTGAGTTCAATGACATGCTCAGCTCCCCTTTCAGGAGGCGGGCCAGGAGGTAGATCAGCAAACACCTTACTCTTCTTGGTGAGTATAGACTGGATATCTGGAGGGTAATCCCTCTTTGTTTCAACTGGACTAGCTGGAAGAACCATACATTCCACAACCCACTCAATTTGCTCATGCCGAATCAACCTCTCCATTCTTTTGAATGACACAATCCGAGGCCCTCCATTGGACATTCCCCTTAGCACCACCTTCTTCCCATCGGATTGAAACTTGAGCTCCATCGTTTGTAGATTGAGAGAGATTTCTCCAAGTGAGCGTAGCCATTGAATACCAAGTACGACATCCGTGTCACCAATAGTAACTACATAGAAGTCATCTTTGACTTCATAGTTGCCCAACTGCATAGACATGTTAGGAACCCTTCGGTTGCAAGAAATATGAAACCCATCAGCCACCATGACTTTGAAACCTTCAAATTCTTCAGTTTTGAGACCTCTTTGCAACCACTCCTTCGTCAATGAAATTGTGTGTTGCCCCAGTATCAATTAAGGCAACAATATGGTGACCACTATTCCCACCACGAACCTTGAAAGATTCGTTCTTTTGGAAACTAGAGAGTTGGGCAATAGGGCCCCCAACCCCTTGCTCATGATCGGACTCTTCTAGGGCTCTTTCCTCCTTGTTGTCTCCAAAATAAGACTGCTGATCAGACATATCAGATTCTGATCCATAATCAGAATAGACCCCCATATGGTTAGAATGCCCTCTTCTATAGCATCTATGGCCCTTAATCCAAGGCTCCTTACAAGTATAACACTTGCCATTCTTTCTAAGCTGCTCACGTTCCACATCAGTCAACTTAGGTGGAAACTTCTTATGCTGATTTGAAACATGCTTCTTGTCCCTCTTATGAGAAAAAAGCTTAGACTGAAAATTTGGCCTAGGGGCAGCCAATTCCATGCTTCTAGCTTTCTTGATGGCTTCTTCAAGACTTGGTGAGTCAAATGCCTTAACCCATCCCTTCAACGGTTCCATCAAACCTTCTGAGAATAGAACAACTAGTCTTCTTTCAGTGATGTTGGGCACCATCACAGAAAGTCTTTGGAAATCTCCAATGTATGTTTCCAATGCACCATGTTGTTTCAGCTGTGCAAGCTCCCTAAACTTCATTTCAGGATCCTTAGTGTCTAACCTCTCAATTAGTTTGTTGGTGAACTCATCATAGGTCCGAATGAGGTTGTGGCCAAGAGTGACCAAACCATGGTACCACCACTCATGCGCAGCTCCCTCCAAATGCAACATTGCAAACTTTATGGCATCTTCCTCCGGCATGGGCCTTAGCGATAGGTAGTTTGTAATGTCCCCTTCTCAAGCATGATCTTTCCAGTTGACCGTTGGCCTATTCCGGAGACCCGTAGGCTACTCGAAAGGTGAATTTAGGGTTTCATGTTTTGAAGGATGCTCTTGCTTGAGGTTGGCTGATTTAATGGCGGATTCTTTCTGGGTTTTCAGAGAGCTTCGCAGTGGTATGTTTTTCTTGGCATTCCGAGCATCTTCAGGAATTTACTATTTTTAGTAAATTCTATTTCTGGCAGTGTTCCTGTTGGTTTCGGCATGGTTGGCTTTCTACTTCAGACTGATCAGTTGGCTTGCTCATTTTTGGCTTCGGGGCAAAATTGGAGAGATAAGTTCAAATTATTTAATTAAGTCATGTTTTAATGTTATATTTTAACTTTGACCCCCTTGGCCTAGCTACTTCACTTTAAGTTGTTTTAAAAGATGTCTTTATGGGTGGGCGCCTCATTGAAAGAAATTAATTATATTTCTTATAAAGTAAAGTTTAATCCAAGCTCAAATTGGACGCCAACTTCAAGGAGGAGATAAAGTGTTATTAAAAGTCAAAGTTTTGCTTGGAAAAGTGGGACGCCATCTATTGGAGGATTAGGGTTTGGTTCAAAAAGGAAGATTAGGGTTTCGAGAAGGGTCATCTGGAAATTATAAAAGGAAGCCATTGGTTCTCATTTGAATTATCCTTTGTCTACAGGAATGTTATGCTACCGGTTTGGCTTTGGGATTGCTTCGAGGAATGTAAGCCTCCTAGCTTGGCATTGCTTCTCGCTTGAAAGATAGTGACTAGTGGTGAGATAGTGTAGTTTGAGTGATTTGTAGTGTGATTTTTGCATTGTAGTCATTGTATGGTTTTGTAGTTCAGATTTATGCATGTTAGTAAGATTCTGGAACTTGCATTTTCCTCATAGCAGATTGTTGTTTTTAATCACAAGTCAAAAAATACAAAAAGAATCATTCTGGGTACTGTGCGTATCTCTTTGTTTGGAAGGGGCGACCCTTTTCTCCAGTTTGTAGAATTTTTAGTGAAGGCTGTGATTTTTAAAGTCAAATCGCCCTTCCTTGAGGGCCGTACCATCTGTCCTTGTCTTGAAATTCGTGCAAAAATAATATATGGTCTTTTGTTCAGTTTTTAGTGCCCTATCTTGGTCGCCTTCATCATTAGGGTTTGTTGCACTTCGTTTCACGTCAATTGGATGAGTTGTGAGAGAGATATCAACATTTTAGTGTGGTGTTAGGTTGCTGGTTATATATTTTAAAGTGCAGGTCTGTCATAACCAGATTTGAGAAATTTGCATTTTCCTTCTTGTATTGGCGACAGGAAATCCTTAAAGGCTTGTAAAAGATTCCTTGTTGTTGCAGCAATTTGAAGAGCTCTGATACTTGATCTTGCTGGCATTTAAATATTCATTGTAAGCTGAACAGTAGTATTGTCAGCATTTTCTCTCAGTCTTACTTTACATTCTGTAGACGCAATTGTATTTCTTTATATCTCCGTCATATGGTAGCTCCCATTCCGTCTCGGGTTGGAAAGCACATTCTTGACGTCGAGTACTTCAGTATTCTTGCTTATTTCCCTTAATTGCATTGTAATTCCTTTTATCTCCGCCATATGGTCGCCTCAATTCCATACTGGATTGGGTAGCACATACTTGGTGTTGAGTTGCTTTCAGTACTTGTAGTGGTAGAAGATCCTCTGACCATATGATCGTCCTTCGCGGACACATTCTTGGTTAGAGTTACCTTTAGTTGCATTTTGTTTAAGGCACTGACGATCCTCTTGCCATATGATAGCCTCTCTCTTGTTGAGATTGGGTGCGCATTTTTGGCAATGAGTTATTTGTAACTTGCTGGTTTGAATAATCTAACCCTAACGGGTGCTCTCTGCATTGTTGTGTACTTGGTAAAAATCGAAAAAATTGGCTCGGTATATTTCAGTGGTATCAGAGCTAAGTATCCTGCCATCCTGTGAAACAAACCGTCTATGAGTGACAGAGAAAAGAGATACATAGCAAGGGAAGACAAGAAGGCTGCAAATCAGTTTCAGCTCTATCAGGTTCCTGAAGGTCAGACAGCTTCAGAGGTTTTGAGGGCTCATTGGGAGTCTCAGGAAACAGATATGGCAGAAGGTGAGAGGGCAGTCGGGGGTAACGAGAGGTTTACCAGCAACAAAGATGATAGTGGAAAGGGAAGAGAGAGATCGATGAGTCCGGGGAAGAGATTTGAAAGGAAGATGGATGCCTTAATGGATATGGTATCTCTCATGATGGGGAAAGTGGGCCAGAACACGACTCCACAAAGCAACCCAGGACATAGAGGAGAACACAGTGCCTCCAACCAACATGATGGACATGCTGCTCAGCCCGTTTCAAACAACACACACATTTCTTCCAGGCCATTCAAACCCACCTTCTTGGCACCAGTAAACACTCAACCTGATCTTGAAGAGAATGCTTCATTCGTGGAACAGTTGAGACTTGGCCGTGCGGAGTATGATTCTCTCCCTGATGAAATCAAGATGGACATGTCCTATAATGATTTTATGGATCATAAAAGAAAGAATAAAGGACAAGGGAGACATTATGAGCAAAGAAGAACAACAGTTCAAGGGGACTTGTATCAAGCTATCAACAAGGTTATACTTCCACACTATGACGGGAGTGATAACAGTTCAGCTCGAGCTTGGATACAGAAGCTAGATAACTATCTAGCTCTTAGACCCATGGCAGAAGAGGAGGCGATTAAGTTCGCTACGCTGCACCTAGATGGGGTGGCACATGAATGGTGGTACCATGGCCTAGTCACTTTGGGTCATCGGTCTATCACCACCTATGATGAGTTCACCACTAGACTCATAGAAAGATTTGAGAAGAAAGATCCAGAAGTGCATTTCAGGGAGTTGGCACAGTTGAAGCAGTATGGCACAGTTGATGCCTACATAGCTGAGTTTCAGAGACTCTCAGTAATGGTCACTGGAATCACGGAGAGGCGGTTGGTGATTCTTTTCAGTGAAGGATTGATGGAACCACTCAAGGGTTGGATTAAAGCCTTTGATCCACCCTCCCTACAGGAGGCAATGAAGAAAGCAAGAAACATGGAGTGGGCTGCTCCTAAAGCAAAGTTTCAATCCAAGCCATCATTTCACAAAGGGGATAAAGGAAAAAGACCTCATCAAAGACCTCATCATAAGGAGTTCAATCAGCATAAACCTCATGTCACCAGATTGGATCCAGAGACCCTTAATGAACTCAGAAGAAAGGGGTTATGTTTCCGGTGTAGAGAAAAATGGTCTCAAGATCATGTTTGCCCAAAGAGAGTCAAATTTCATCAGATTGAGTACTATTCAGCTGGTGAAAGTAATTCTGATTTTTCAGACCAGCAGTCTGATTCTGATGATAGTAAAGTGGAAAGAGCTCCAGAAGAGTCTGAAGATGAAAAGGGAAGTGGAGGTACCTTGGCTCAACTTTCGAGCTTTCAAAAAAATGAATCCTTCAAAGTTCGGGGGATGATTAAAGGGCAACGAATAGTTGCTTTGATTGACACTGGAGCAACGCATAACTTCATTGACGAAGTTGTGGTGGCAAAGAAGGGGCTGCAAACAGAAGAGTTTGAGGGCTTCAGAGTTATGGTCGCCGATGGGTTCCACATTTCTTGTACTAAGAAGATTTCAAACATGTCCATGCAATTGGGCAATTATGAAGTCAAGGATGACTTCTATGTGGTAAGTATTGGGGATACGGATGCCGTTCTAGGCATTCAGTGGCTGCGATCACTTGGAGAGATCTCCCTAAATCTGCAAACCATGGAGCTTAAGTTTCAATCCGATGGGAAGAGGGTAGTACTAAGAGGAATGTCCAATAGGGGTCCTCGGATAGTGTCATTCAAGAGAATGGCAAGGCTGATTCGTCATGATCAAGCTGAGTGGGCCGCAGAATGTATGATTCTTCCTGCTAGCCCTGTTGAAACTAAGAGTGACTATCCTCCTGATATTCAGTCTTTACTTACAAAGAAGAGCAAGGTATTTGCTGATTTACCTTCTGGACCACCACCTGAACGGGGTTCGGAGCATATCATAGAGCTCAAGGAAGGAGCTAAGCCAGTTATTACAACTCCCTATCGGTATCCTAAGAAGCAGAAAGATGAGATTGAGAAGAACATTAAGGAACTCTTGGAGATGGGCTTCATTCGTCCAAGCAAGAGTCCTTTCGCTTCAGCGGTTGTTCTTGTAAAGAAGAAGGATGGTACCATCCGCATGTGTGTGGATTATCGTGCTTTGAATCAAAGCACCATAAAAAACCGATACCCCATTTCGAGGATAGATGAGCTCATTGATGAGCTGCATGGAGCCAAGTTCTTTTCAAAGATCGATTTGAGATCGGGCTACTACCAGATTCGGATGAGAGGATCTGATGTTGAGAAGACAGCTTTTCGTTGTCACTATGGCCACTTCAAATTCTTAGTCATGCCATTTGGGTTGACTAATGCTCCTGCTACTTTCCAGTCTTGTATGAACAGAGTTTTTTAGAAATAGCTGAGGAAGTTTGTATTGATATTTTTTGATGACATCCCGATTTTCAGCAAGACATGGGATGAACATCTCAAGCACTTGGAGGAAGTGCTTAGCATCCTAGAATCTGAGAGATTGTTCGCCAAAGCATCCAAATGTGAATTTGGAATGGAAGAGTTACTGTACCTTGGTCACATAATCAGTGCTGAGGGAGTGAAGGTTGATCCTGAAAAGATCAAGGTAGTTGTTGATTGGCCACCTCCTGAGAACTTGACTCAATTGAAAGGATTCTTGGGTCTTTGTGGATTTTACAGAAGATTTGTGAAAGGCTACTCACAGAATGTTGCTCCTCTTACTGGTCTCACGAAGAAAGGAGCCTTTTGTTGGTCAGAAAAGGCTCAAACCACTTTTGATAAGTCTAAGAGGGTCATGAGCTCTTGTCCGGTTCTGGCTATTCCAGATTTTTCCAAGCCTTTCGAGCTACAATGTGATGCATCCGGTGAAGGAGTTGGGGCTGTGTTGATGCAAGACAAACACCCCATTGTGTTTGAGAGCAGAAAACTAAGAGGTGTTGAGAGGACATACTCTATCTATGACAAGGAAATGCTTGCCATTATGCATGCATTAGCTAAGTTCAAACAGTATTTGGTGGGAAACAAGTTCGTGGTCAAGACTGATCACAATAGTCTCAAACACTTCATGCATCAGAAGGATCTGAACGAGAGGCAACAAAAATGGGTGAGTAAGCTTCAAGCTTACGATTTTGATATTGAGTATGTCAAGGGGAAAAACAATATTGTGGCTGATGCTCTATCTAGGAGACCCCATTTGAGCTCACTTTGTGAGCTTACTGCTGATTGGAAGGACATGTTGCTTGCTGATTATGCCAAAAATCAGTTTGCAACCAGCATCATTGAGGGTACTTTTCATGACGAAAGGTACAAGGTGATTGAAGGGCTGATACACTACAAGGGTAGAATCTTTTTGGTGGCTGATTCCAAGCTCAAAAATAAGATTTTGTTGACATTTCATGACATTCCGCTTGCTGGTCATCAAGGGTTCTTCAAGACATATAAGCAGATCCGAGAAATATTTTCTTGGAAAGGGCTGAAAGGGGAAGTTCAACGCTACATTCAGGAGTGTCCCACTTGTCAAATGAACAAGAATGAGCATACTCTACCTGCTGGTCTGCTGCAACCTCTCCCTATTCCCAATCAAAAATGGGAAAGCATATCGATGGACTTCATCACGGGGTTGCCCAAGGCCCAAGGGAAGGACTGTATCTATGTTGTAGTGGATAGACTAACAAAATTTGCTCACTTCTTTGCCATTACTAGCTCTTTTTCAGCAGCACAAGTGGCAGATCTGTTTTTTCATGAGGTGTTTAGGTTACATGGGTTGCCAAAGAACATTGTGAGTGATAGGGACAGCAAGTTCCTAAGCACTTTTTGGCAAGAGGTTTTTAGAATGAGTGGTACAGTGCTTACTCCAAGCACTAGTTATCATCCCCAAACCGACGGACAAATAGAGATAGTGAACAAGTGGTTGGAAGGCTACTTGAGGAACTATGTTTCATAACAGCAAAGAGCATGGGTGAAGTGGCTTCACATAGGCGAGTATTGCTATAATTCTTCTTTTCACATGTCAATAAGGATGTCATCTTTCATGGCTCTTTATGGTTATGAGGCTCCTAGCTTTGCTGATTTGGTGTTTGGTGATAGCAAAGCCCCTCAAGCCAAGGATTTACTGCAGCAGAGTCAAGATATCATGAAATCAGTGAAGAACAATCTTCAGATTGCACAAAATCAGCAGAAGATGTATGCTGATCAGAGGCGTGTTGAGCGCTCTTTTGAGGTTGGAGATATGGTTTATCTTCGATTACAGCCTTACAGACAGTCTACTCTCAAGAAGAGTGGAGCTGAGAAGCTCAAACCTCGTTTCTATGGGACATTCAAAGTTATCAGAAGGGTTGGAGCAGTAGCTTATGAGTTGGAGCTACCTTCTGATAGCAGAGTACACAATGTCTTCCACGTGTCTCGCCTTAAGAAGGCACTTGGACACAACGTTGTTGCTTCATCACAGTTACCACCTTTGGATGAAGAGGGACAGTTGGTTTTAATTCCAAAGGAGATTCTTGATTCCAGAGAGCGTTCTTTGAGGAAAAGAACAATCAGAGAATACTTGGTGAAGTGGAAAAATTTGCCTATGGAGGATGCAACTTGGGAGAATGATGAGATTCTGCAGCATCCAGGTTCGCGATTGCTTGAGGACAAGCAATCTTGGGGAGGGCAGACTGTAATGTCCCCTTCTCAAGCATGATCTTTCCAGTTGACCGTTGGCCTACTCCGGAGACCCGTAGGCTACTCGGAAGGTGAATTTAGGGTTTCATGTTTTGAAGGATGCTCTTGCTCGAGGTTGGCTGATTTAATGGCGGATTCTTTCTGGGTTTTCAGAGAGCTTCGCAGTGGTATGTTTTTCTTGGCATTTCGAGCATCTTCAGGAATTTACTATTTTTAGTAAATTCTATTTCTGGCAGTGTTCTTGTTGGTTTCGGCATGGTTGGCTTTCTACTTCAGACTGATCAGTTGGCTTGCTCATTTTTGGCTTCGGGGCACAATTGGAGAGATAAGTTCGAATTATTTAATTAAGTCATGTTTTAATGTTATATTTTAACTTTGACCCCCTTGGCCTAGCTACTTCACTTTAAGTTGTTTTAAAAGATGTCTTTATGGGTGGGCGCCTCATTGAAAGAAATTAATTATATTTCTTATAAAGAAAAGTTTAATCCAAGCTCAAATTGGACGCCAACTTCAAGGAGGAGATAAAGTGTTATTAAAAGTCAAAGTTTTGCTTGGAAAAGTGGGACGCCATCTATTGGAGGATTAGGGTTTGGTTCAAAAAAGAAGATTAGGGTTTCGAGAAGGGTCATCTGGAAATTATAAAAGGAAGCCATTGGTTCTCATTTGAATTATCCTTTGTCTACAGGAATGTTATGCTGCCCGTTTGGCTTTGGGATTGCTTCAAGGAATGTAAGCCTCCTAGCTTGGCATTGCTTCTCGCTTGAAAGATAGCGACTAGTGGTGAGATAGTGTAGTTTGAGTGATTTGTAGTGTGATTTCTGCATTGTAGTCATTGTATGGTTTTGTAGTTCAGATTTATGCATGTTAGTAAGATTCTGGAACTTGCATTTTCCTCATAGCAGATTGTTGTTTTTAATCACAAGTCAAAAAATACAAAAAGAATCATTTTGGGTACTGTGCGTATCTCTTTGTTTGGAAGGGGCGACTCTTTTCTCCAGTTTGTAGAATTTTTAGTGAAGGCTGTGATTTTTAAAGTCAAATCGCCCTTCCTTGAGGGCCATACCGTCTGTCCTTGTCTTGAAATTCGTGCAAAAATAATATATGGTCTTTTGTTCAGTTTTTAGTGCCCTATCTTGGTCGCCTTCATCATTAGGGTTTGTTGCACTTCATTTCATGTCAATTGGATGAGTTGTGAGAGAGATATCAGCATTTTAGTGTGGTGTTAGGTTGCTGGTTATATATTTTAAAGTGCAGGTCTGTCATAACCAGATTTGAGAAATCTGCATTTTCCTTCTTGTATTGGCGACAAGAAATCATTAAAGGCTTGTAAAAGATTCCTTGTTGTTGCAGCAATTTGAAGAGCTCTGATACTTGATCTTGCAGGCATTTAAATATTCATTGTAAGCTGAACAGTAGTATTGTCAGCATTTTCTCTCAGTCTTACTTTACATTCTGTAGACGCAATTGTATTTCTTTATATCTCCGTCATATGGTAGCTCCCATTCCGTCTCGGGTTGGAAAGCACATTCTTGACGTCGAGTACTTCAGTATTCTTGCTTATTTCCCTTAATTGCATTGTAATTCCTTTTATCTCCGCCATATGGTCGCCTCAATTCCATACTGGATTGGGTAGCACATACTTGGTGTTGAGTTGCTTTCAGTACTTGTAGTGGTAGAAGATCCTTTGACCATATGATCGTCCTTCGCGGACACATTCTTGGTTAGAGTTACCTTTAGTTGCATTTTGTTTAAGGCACTAACGATCCTCTTGCCATATGACAGCCTCTCTCTTGTTGAGATTGAGTGCGCATTCTTGGCAATGAGTTATTTGTAATTTGCTGGTTTGAATTATCTAACCCTAACGGGTGCTCTCTGCATTGTTGTGTACTTGGTAAAAATCGAAAAAATTGGCTCGGTATATTTCATAGTTGTCCAGCTTCTGAACCCACGACCTTGCTGAACATTTATCACTTCCATCGAAGTGAGCCAATGACACCTTCCCAAGGGCTTGCTGATAGTCAGTTCTAGGAGCTATAGGAGCTCGGTTATCAACTCTTCCTCCGTTTCTTCTGTTTCTATGGTTCAAGAATTGATCAAAGGACCATTGGTCTCTAAGATCAGGGGGTAAGGTGGCATACTCCATGTAGGCTTGCCTGGCATCATCTGCAAAAGGAATGGCAACTTCAACTTGTGGTTCCTCCCTCTGAGTGAATGTAGGAAAGAATGGTCTAGAGGCTGATCCTCTAGAGGTGGCCTCATGTTGGCCAATAGTCCTATCTCTCCCATTGCCATTGTTTCCATTGACACCACTATTTTCTCCTGTGGCATTGTTTTGACTAGGAGTATGATTCTGAGCAGCCTGCTGATCCATTCTTGCAAGCAAACGGGACATCATATCAATCATCCCATCAAACTTCTTCTCCATCCTATCCTCTCTCTCATCCATGGTCTGTTTATGACTATCTAACATGTTCTCATCTATTTTTCCAGTATCTACTGCTCTCCCTGTTTCTCTCAAAGCCTCTGAAAAGGTTTCTACTTTTGGCACTGGCGGAAACAGTGACTGCTGTTTTCTGGCCTGACTTCTGGTGTAGTATCTGCAATCATTGTCACTCATCTGACAACTGAATCACTGTAGGTTACAGGTTGGCAGGATCATGGCTTTGATACCACTGTAATGAACTGGACCAATTTTTTATTTATTTTTGATTACAATAGGCAATGCAACACGCACTCGTTAAGGTTAGCTCTAAAACCAAAACGATGCGGAAAACAACTCTAACCAAGGATGTACACCAGGATCCCGATGTTGGGCAAGGTGTGAGCATATGGTTAGAGGATCTGATGCAATGCTGAACTGAAAGGGAACTCTAACCAAGAAATGCGTTTAGGAAAGACGAGCATATGGTCAGAGGATCTTATGCATGCTGAGCTGAAAGTAACTCTAACCAAGAAATCCGCCGAGGAGTGGCGAGCATGTGGTCAAAGGGTCCTTATGAATTACTTGACTGGAAAGTAAATAGGCGGCAAGCCAACCTCTTCCACTTATTCAACGGGAAGTACAAGTAAGTAAAAAGAGAAGAAGTGAGAATGCTGACAGTACTACTGTTCAACTTACAATGAAATAGAGTGCCTGCCAAGAACACAAGGTTAGAAACTCATTAATTCTGCAATAATGTTTAGCTACTCTCCAATGCTCACAAGACCACTTAGAATCAATTTCTCACTCAACTAATGAATTCCCACAATCTGATATAACTGATTATTTACTGAAAATGCATAGACCAACAACTCAACAACTCACTATTATGCTCACAACTCACTCAAAACTCACCCAAAACACATGAGACAAAATGCATAATTCTCTTAGGATGATGGCGCCCAAGAAGAAACAATAAAACCAACCCCAAAGACTCATATTTATTTTGCACGGAATTCCAAGCATGTCCAGAAAGGTACGACCCTCAAGGAGGGGCGATTTTGCTCCATAAAATCCAACTCTTGATAATAAAATCTGCAATTTGGCACTCAAGGTCGCCCCTAGCAAGAAATCAGATTGGTAAAGTACCCAGAATGAGAATATTTTTATTTTTGAATCTATGAATATAACTTACAATCAGCTATGATAATCAGCAACTCCAAAACATGACTAGAATGCAAGAAAAATTGAACTAAGATGCTAGAAATTCTAGTACAATGCTCAAACAACCAAACTACAATCTATCTCTCAACTAGTTGCTATCTTTCAAGCAAGAAGATGAGCGAAGTGCTAGGAGGTATGCTTTCCTCGAAGCTTTGCCTGAAATCAATCCGGCAGCATAACAGTATGGTAGACAAAAGATCCCAAATGAAGAGCAGAGGCTAGCTTTTATAGACTTGAGAGGAAACTTCTAGAAGCTTCAAGAAGGCGCCCAATTTTCAAATTTGAATTTGCTTTCTTCTCCCTCCAAAGATGGTATCCATTTTCCAAGGCAATATTTGACTTTTTAATTTAAAATAACCTTTCCCTCAAGTAGGCGTCCCATTTCTCCAAGCATAATTTTGACCTTTAGAAAATATTTAATCACCTCTTGATGAGGCATCCACCCTTGAAATCCCCCTTTCCAGAACAACTTAAGTCATTAAACTAGGCCAAGGGGTTAACATTAAAACATAACATTAAAATATAATATTATTTAAATCAACTCAACTTATCTCTCCAGAAAATGCATCCAAAGGCCAAAAATCAAAATACCAATTGAACTGGCTGAAGAAGAGATCCAACTACATCAAAGCCAACCAGACCACTGCTAGAAATGAAATCTACTAAAAATAGCAAATTCCTGAAGTTGCTCGGGTCACCATGCATGCTATACCACTGCAAAGCTCTTTGAAAACCCAGAAAGAATCCGCAATCCAATCTCCAAACTTCAAGCAACAACCTCCTCAGAAACAGGAAACCCTAATTTTCACCCTCCGAGTAGCCTACGGGTCTCCGGAATAGGCCAACAGTCAACTGAATTGATCACAATTGAGAAGGGGACATTACAATATCTCACACCCAAAACTGAACTGTGAGGGTCTTAAAACCCTAAACCAAGAGGAACACTTCGTCTTGCCGTGAAAATATGAAGTTTCAAAAGTGTCAAATGTTTCCTTCTCTCTTTTTGTATTTCACCATTCAAAACATAAGTGACTTTTTACAAAGTAATATTTTAAATATTTCATAAGTCGCTTTATGATTTTCACCATTCAAAACATAAGTGACTTTTACAAAGTAATATTTTAAATGTTTCATAGGTCATTTTATGATTTTCACCATTCAAAACATAAGTGACTTTTACAAAGTAATATTTTAAATATTTTATAAGTTACTTTAAAACTTGATTTATTAATTATTTAATATCCCCCTTTTAAATATACTTTAAGACTTGGGCCATACTAAATAATTAAGTCACTTCATCCAAATTTTGGGGACATTACATTTTGGCTAACTTGAAACTTGTGTTCGCATATTGGTGAGTTTGTGAACTTGTGTACTTGTAGATGCTTTAACTTGGTGATCTCTAAGTCAAAACTTCTAGCTCATGGTGAACCTTGTTGGCGTTTTCAGAGGCCCATGAACTTTGATAAACTTTGCTACTTTGCTTGTCAGCTCCTTGGCAATTTTTAGAAAATTTGAAAAGTGTGATGAATGAGAATCACTTGTCGGTGTTTTGGGAGGTGTATGGAAGTGGCAGAAGTGATTTGATAAAAATTTAAGGGTTCAAAGTGGAGTAGGGTGTGAGAATGAGAGATGTGGAGATTTGATGTGGGATCGAACATTGGAACTAGACATTAGAGGAAGATTCAAAAGTCCCTTATAACTTTGTAGAAGAAGTGAATGGAATGGATGAAATGCATAGGGGAAAGTGCAGGAAATATTTGTGGGAATGGACATCAAGATGGGATATATGAGTGGAAGGAACAATATTCAGAAGTCAAGTTGAAGTGTACATAAGAAGAAACAAGTAGCAAATGGCTTTAGAGACCTTTGTAGGAATTTGATGTGGAAGTGTAGGTGGGAATGTCAAGTTGGAATGGAGGTCTAATAAAGGAATCCTGCAAAAGGAAAGTGGGAGTGATGTGAAGAAATCTTGTGGAAGAGGACATGGGAAGTGGATGAAGTTGAATGTTTGACAGCAAGAGGAGAGGCCACAAAGGGGAACCAAAAGGAATACAGGAAATGGGAGTGGAATAGGAAGCGAGGTCAACATGAGGAAGTAAGAAGGAAGACATCCAAACCATTATTAGACACCTCAAACATGCAAAGATGAGAGATGGGAACATGAGGGTAAATGATGTGGAAGTGGATGGTGAAATTGGAGGAAGTGGATGAAATGGGGGAAAATGTTTGGATCTGCTTCAAAAGTCCACAAAAGGGCAGTGGAAGAGATTGTTAGGAAAGTTTGTGGATGTGGAGAAGGGATTGGGAGGATGGAGAAATATCAGATCCTTATTGGGATGCTACAACGAGAAGGGAAAGAAGGAAAATGGAAAGAAGGGCCCTCTAGACTTTGCAAATCTTTAAATTGGAATTGGACATTAGAATTGGATATTGGACTAGCAAGGTACCAGATGTCCACTAAAAGTCCACAACTTTGTACAAACACCAGAAAATGATTGAAAACATCCCATTTGGAATTTTCTTGAATTTTGGCTTGAATATATGATAGGCACATGGGGGATGAAGGAGAATAACCGTTAGGAAAATTTGTCAAAAGGGGACCCGCTTGAAGAGGAAAATTTGACAAAAGGGGGACCCACTTGAAGATCTCTCCAATCGGTTATCTATGATGGGTAAAATGAGGTCTAAATGCACAAAGGAGCTGGGACTCAAGCAAATTTTGGCAATGTCAGATTGAGTCCCAATAGGAGTATCCTATGGCCCATGCACTCCCATGTGATTATTTGTAAAATTGTTGGTTGTTGTGCCATTGGTTGGTGTTGTCGGGTTACCATGGTGGTAGGTCCTAGATCATTGGGTTGTTAGTGGCCTATGTCATTTGTGTTTTTATTAGCTATAATATTTTAGTGGTGAGACTTGTGAGCTCTATTTTATGCTGAAGGGCATTGTTATCAAAATTGTGAGCCATGAGATCATGTGGTGAGCTGAACGATTCAAGAGCCACCACACATTGAAGGGTTGAGCTCTTCTTTTGCTAGAATGAGATTGTTCTAATTGCTTATCTTAACGAGATGGACACCCCTCGCACCTCTTGTGAGTCCCTTTGTTTTTGTTGGATCAATGTACTAAGTGTTTCTTGGCTCGAGCACCTAAACCTACACAAACATGGTTGTGATATCATTGTTCACTCTGTGAAATCTGGAATGTTAACTTTGTGAGAAACTCATAATGACCTACCAAAGAAAATTATTATTGCTGTTCGACCAATTTCCTTATTGCTATGTGAAATCCAGAATGTTAACTCTGTGAGAAGCTCATAATGACTTACCAAAGAAAATTATTATTGTCATTTGACCACATTTCCTTGTTGCAGATGAAATAAGAGAGATAAAGTCGTCAAAAAAGAAAAAAAGAAATTGATCTATTTTCTAGTAGTTCAATTAGAGTGTTACATGATGACTTAGAATGGACTTTCAATCTTTCCAAATTTTGGGACTTAATGAAGTTCATTACAAGTCTTGAACCTTGTGAAGTAGCCAATGATCTTCATAACTTATAGACCCTTTGTTTCTTCCTCAGAATTATTACTGCATTCTAATACTTATTAAAATTTTAGTTCTTGGTCTTTAATGTCTGATGTATATGAACTTTTGCATTTATAGATTTTGAGTTCTCTCTGCCCCTATTGATGGTTGAAGACTTGTATTTTGCATGGGATATATTTGTATGGTCATTTTGTTTATTATATGTGTGTCATGCAGTTATTTGAGCTTACCTACTTTTAGGGTAAAATTTGTATATATTTATGATTTTTATACAATTTGTATAGGCATACCCAACCCTCTGAAATTTTTTGCCATACCAGCATATACCCAAATCCCTCTACCCAAACTCAAACCCAAAATAGTAACTTAGGGATCTAGGGATTCTTTGGATGCTACTCACTATGCACAACTTCCCTGCAATTTGCCCTTGTTAGGTGCCCATGATTTCCACAAATTGAAGCTAGGATGCATTATGGTCATTTTGCTCCAATTAGGCCTCCACAAATCAATATCAAAACAAAGTTCAAACCATTAGCCTTTTTTCAGAAATGATGTTGAAGCCATTTGTTTTGATAAACATTGTTCATTCTAATGATGTCTTGAAATAATCAAACTTTCCTTTTTACTCCTTTTTAATCAAATTATATTTTTACCCTTCCTTGGTGTCCACTGTGCTTTGAATTCGCTAAGTTACAATATTTTGCGGATATTAAATGCTCATTGTAGGTAGAAATTTTAATATTCTCAATCATTTGGCATTAGTTGCTTTGTACTGTTTTCTTATATCTATGTGTCAGCAAGTAGAGTTTATTCTTCATTTCATTTGATATAAATGCAAAGAATTATGAGTTAGGTTGCTAATCACTTAGATATCTTAATCAAATTTGTAATTAAGGACAATTGCTAACTTCCTCCATGCTGGTTTTATAATAGTTTGAAGAGGCTTGTTGTAGATTTGTTTCTGATTCTCTATTTGTTGGAGAAATGAGCCACGCCTAAACTATAATGTGGAGCCTACCAAAAGGGTCTTACTAATCCACGCTCAATTCTGCTTAATTTTCTCCTACACATCAACTCAACATAAACTTGTTTCATGTTGCAATTTTTCCTTGCACCCACAACACTGCACCAAGGTGCTTTGCACATGGATGAGACACTTTGGGAGAATGGCTTAACACACATCTGTGCAAGCATTGTTTTCAACAGTTTAGGGTAAGCTATCAGTGTGCACACTTTAGTCACACTTTGAAAGTTCAGGATTCTACACTACAGTTTCAACAACATTATTAGCTCCTGCAGTCCTTTCTGCATTGTGTGTGATTTGCACATGAGCAGCACAGGCATATACACCAACATGTTCAATTTGTCTCCATACATGTCCAACACATGGCTGCATCTGCTCCACATGATCAAGCCAACTAATTGTTACCATGCAGATCCGACATCTGGCACAACCTTGGTCACATGAGATGCACACTATATGTGCATGAGACTTGTCAGCACATGATGGAAGGCCTAGCTGATAGCCTGTTTATAAATGCAATTAATTGTACATTCTATAAACTAGTTTGTTGGCTACAAAGCCTTGTCAGTTGTCACATCATTTAGCCTAGTCTGGTTGTACTCTAGGTTGCTTTGGCAAATCAAGTGGATGCATTCTTCCTGCTTGATCACAGGAACATACTTTCCCGCCAAATCCTTTGTAATTATTTATATTTACTGCATTACACAATATCAATGAATGAATGACAACATATTTTTCACGCTGTTTGCATGCTTTGTAGTTTCATGGCTCGCTTCTTTTATAAAGCTTCTGCATTACAAGCACCTAATGGACATAAACCTGTATCTATTGTTGGTTAATAACCTTGTTACTATGCAGAAGGTTGTTCTCCAATCTCTGACAGAAATTGGATCATCCAATCATGGAGTGCCAGTAGCCCAATGGCAGAGCATCCAAGCATGCGCAAGGGAGGTCCTCAGTTTGGTCCATAGAAGTGACATGGTATTAAAGTCAGATACAGAGCTTTGAGCACCAAAGTGTGGCTCAAGGGGAGGGTGTTGGCGAAATGAGCCACACCTGAAATGTATAAGGAGCCTACCAAAAAGGTTCAGTCACAAAGAGGGCTGGTAAATCAATGGCAGGGCACCCCAGCATGACATGGGATATCCTAGGTTCAAATCCTTGCAGGTCCATGGAAAATAGCAGTGTTATGGTTGGACATTTCTTCATGCACTTGTAGATATTTCCTTTCTACAATTACTAACATCTCTCACAATCCAAAAAACCATTGTTACATCAGTTTATGATATTCCATAAACACTAGGAGTGTTCTATAAGTATTACCATTGAACTGCAATACAGTTTCTCAGACTGCTGGATGGTGCAGCACCAGACTAGAGACATTTCCCTTGGGAACCCTGTCGAGACTGACTAAACTCAATTTTTTCCGTTAAATAGTTGTATCTTGCAAGTTGTTTCTCAATTATTCCAATCGAACTGAACTTCTGTTTCTCCTAGTCAAACCATACCTGCACCCAATGATCCCGTTTACAAAAATACATCTCTGAACCTTTCTTGTACTTGGTGACAGGCCAACAGGAACAATAGCTATTAACAACTGTTATGGAAAATATGAAACAGGTTACAACTTACATCTATGTAGAAATACAAGCATTTTTAAGAAGCTTGCTTGGCTAAGAAATGAACCTATTAATTTCCAGAGTAATTGGGATTTGATTTTCTTAAATATTGTATTTTTCCTTCTACATTGTGCTATAGATTATGCTCTATCACAAGAGTATATATTTTTAACTTAAGCAACCAAATTAGACTTCAGATTTTTCTTTGAGGTCAAGCAGGAAATGCATGCAATTTGGATGTGAATTTTAGCAGTCATTGTTGACTGAGGAGAGCTTTAACTAAGATCTTGAATGATAAAAACAGCAGAAGGATTTAAAATATCGAAATGTTATGGTAAGAGTCAGGATAAACTTTTGGGTTCATCCCATAGTTGAAAAACTCAGAATTGGCAATTATTTGGCTGTCCCAAAATTTTTAAAAACTCAAGACTTGGCAAAAAAATTGCAATAACTCAACAAATTTATTCAACATTTAAAAATACATAATTTTTTAAAAATATTCTCCAAAAACACATATTACTGAATTTGCAGATCACATCACTGCTTTCCTTCATATATAAATCAAAATTAGAGTTTAATACATATCATAGACCAAAAAACAAGTTGAACCTCTCAATATGTATGAACATCAAGTTTCAATATCAATAAAAAACAAAAATAAAAAATTTCTTCTACCACTAATGCTCAAAAAAGTCTGCTGGGCTGCTGTGAGGGTAGTGCCAAAGTGGATGGTATAGCTGCAATTTGGGTTTGAATCTTATTCATTTTTCAGAAAAGGATTCCATTTAGAAATAATTACCACCACCTGAATATATTCTCTTCGTCACATATCTTGTAAAGGCTAGATATTTTTTAAGTCATTTAATTTTATTTAGGTATATTGATTTGTTGGAGTCTAGCATATAAGATTCATATAAGAAATCAATCATATTTTACATTTCCTCTAGTTTGTGATAAGTGGTATGTGTGATTCTAAGAATAATGTGCCTGTTAATCCTGCGAAAAACCAGCTGTGTTGTTGCCCTAAACCCATGTGCGTGAATGAAAATTGTGAGTGAAAATCATTTAAAAAAAAGAGTGCAATCGTGACTCGACTTTTAGTTCCACTGTTGGATGGGGTTTTTGGCCTAGTCAAGTGAGTTTTGGCATGGAAGGGCATTTTTTTCGAAAACCCTTGCTGTGAGTTTTACAGAAAACTCAGCATTGAGTTTTTCCACAAATTACTGATGAGTTTGACTTGTGAGATCTGTGAGTAACTGCAGAGTTTTTCAACACTGGTTCATCCTATTCAATAAACTTTTGTAATGAAGAGTACTTGTTAATGACACTTCTATACCTTTTGTATTTGTTTTGAATGTTTAAGAATCAAAGATGATGGAATTGTCATATAAATTGCAACTTGTTTTGTTGAAATCCATGCCACTAGTGACAAGAAATGTATTTCTAATGATATGTTGTTTGCATATTTGAAAATTCTAAATTATTCTTTAACTCCATAGGCATGCTAAAGAATTCTGATAAATGATAACCAAGCAATTATTAGCTAGAAATGCTTGAAGCAGTCAGCACTGAAAATAAAGGGAAGCTAGCAACTTGATGCAGTCTTTCCCTGAATTATGAATGGGAGTAGCAGCTTTATCAGTATTATATTTGTTGTTGTATATTCATAAGAACTGCCTCAAAGCGGTTTCTCCAATGTATAGATTTCTTTCTTTTACTCCTGTTTTCTTCTGAATTTCTAGGCAATGACATTGTTAGGATTGTTTTGTTTTATTGCAGGAAGAAGTAACAAGTTCAAATGGTCAAATTGATCCTCCAGGGTTGCATATGATTTATCTGCCTTATTCAGATGATATTCGACGTATTGAGAAGGCAGGGATTGATAATATGACTTGTTTAGAAATTTCAATGCAACTAACCTGTGATTCTTGTACATCTCATTTCTGATTTATTTTGTCCATTTTTTTCTACTGTTTGTTATAGTCTTCACCTAGATTGCCTATCTTGAAAACATGCAGCTTCACATGTCCATGGATGGTCCTATACCTCAAGCATCTAAAGACCAAATAGACAAGGCCACTGCTATGATAAAAAAATTGGAATTGAGGGAGTTCTCTGTCTACCAAATTTCAAACCCTGGTATGCTGAAGTAGATATTGATGTATTTTCTTTTAATTTTTCCATCTGAGATTTAGACTTTTAGTGTGGAAAAGCTTCTGCAAAAGTGCTGAATTAAATATACTTATGAAAATATTGAAAAATATTATTAGACATACAGAACCAAGGGTAGTTATCTATTCCTTTTATTGTTTGTTTCACGTTCTGCATTGTTCTTATCTCATTGCAACTTGGAGAAATTGTATCTTATATGCCTTAGGTACTCTTAGTTGTTTTGAGGATTACTCTATGTTGTCACAAAATTAGGCTAGAGAATATTATAACCAATAGAAAAGAGATACATAGGAGAATATTTTAGACATTATATTTGCACAGTCCATTACAATGCATTAGCAAGCTTCTGGTGGAAAACTGTGTGCAGGATATTTCTATCAACATTTCGGATCGCATTCCATGATCCTTCATCAGGATGAGGAAACCATCACTGAGGATCACAGAGTGTGATCTAAAATGTTGAGATGAAAAACTTGCACCCAGTTTTCTAACAGAAGCTTGTTAATGCACAAAGGAGAATTGTTTGTATGCAGGGATAAACATAAAAAACTTATATTCCTTGTGACAGCCATCAGCAGATGATGATTTAAGGTGATTAGTACAATCTTTTCAATTTTACTACATTCCAGTTCAGGATATCGGAACATGTGGAGATTAGGATTGAATTGTTGCACTTTTCCCTCATTAAAATTTCAATCTACATGAACAAAGTGTAAAACAATTGGTTTCTGATCACATTTGCATAGAGGGATTTTTGTGTAATTATCAATATTTCAGAAATAATTTTACCCTGTCTGTGTCAGGTTTGTTGGTTAACTTAGGAGACTTGAGTCAGTTAGAAATGTTAGGTTGAGGGAAACTTAACCTAGTTTAGTTTAGTACAGTTGAAAATAGATTGTTGTTAAATATTATTGATGTGGCCTAATTCTAGAGGGCAGTTCTATCTATTATACAGTTAGATCATGATGCCAGACCATGGTAAAATGAGTTGATCATTAAAAGTCAGTGTATTGGCCAGGTGATGTGTTGTGAGATTTGGCAAGACTTTGCTCTACCCTGCAAAGACAGAATGTAACAATAATACACTGATCTGTTTGAGTGTTTCCCATTTATTTCCTATCATGTAGAGTTGAATTACAGTGTGCCTTACCGGGTCACTGCAAGCTCTGAGTGGTGACTGGTGACGTGACTTAAAAGTAGTTTTAGTTAGTTCTGTTCTAGTGCTTTTGTTAAGTGTAGTGCTTTCCTTTTCTCCATAAGATTTGAAAATTTTGTGTCAGTTCGTCTATTTTTCTTCTACTAGCTCATATGAAAATGCATGTATATATATTTTTTTGCAACGTTTTGGATCATAATCCATGATCCATCATCAGGATGTAGGGAGCCAGAGAATAGAAATATGATCATATTTCTCCTCTGGATCCCTACATCCTAATGATGGATCATGGAGTAATTGATGAAAAAATGTTTACACAGTCAAATCCAGAAGCTTTTAAGAAAATCAATATTATTGACTGGAAATCTCATGTCCCTAAACGCATGTATATAAATGTATACAAAAAGAAACAATAAGGTGTTTGATCATTTCCCAATTGCTTCTTTGTTGTGCATTGCGATTCTTTTTCTTGGTTGTCTTAGTTTTTTGGATGCTAATATACCTGTCATGTTTGCAGCTTTGCAGAGACATTATGCCATATTGCAAGTGTTGGCCCTTGATGAGAACGAAGATCTGCCAGAGATAAAAGACGAGACCATGCCAGATGAAGAGAGCATGCAAAGGTATTATCTTATTTAAATAAGGATGACATTTCAGCGATCTTTTGAAGTGATCCTAGCTCTTATAGACAAGCTGTTTGACATCATAAGAACTTGTACTCTAATTTCTAATTGCTCGGTATATGTTCCTAAATTTTCAGACCAGGGATTGCCAAGGCTGTACATGAATTTAAAGATGTTGTATATGGCCCAAATTACAACTTTGAAGAGAAGACTAAAACTAAAGGGGATGAAGATTCTAAAAAGAGAAAAGCAACTGAAGTAGCAGCAAAGGAAGCAGGGAACTATAACTGGAGTGAACTTGCAGATACTCAGAAGGTCATTCCTCTTGAAAAAATCTTCTTTTCCCTTTCTTTGTGGCATTATGTTATAAAATGAAGTTAACAAAGGGATTTATTTTAACCTTTCATGTTCATTTGCAGCTAAAAAATCTGACTGTGGTTGAATTAAAGTATTACCTGACTGCTCACAATTTGCCACTTACTGGAAAAAAAGAAGTCTTGATCAACAGAATAGTGACCCATTTGGAACACTGAAGACCTATAATCTATTGCCATCTTTTTTTGAAGGTTTGTGAATAAATACAAAATCAGAATGTGCCTCTCTTTAGCTCAACAACCAACCAGATCAGGCGAATCTCCTATATGTCCCAGAACATTTGAATGGTATATTTCTGTCCTGAATTTTGACAGCATCGTTTAGTACCAGGAATTTTATCATTTTTGTGATACCTACTTCCAAGAGTAGTATGACCCTTTGCTGCAAAAGATAAAATGCTTATCACTGCATATGGTTTGGAAATGTGTGTATAATTTTGTATCATTTTCTCACTAGATTATCATGGCTATCTGCATGAGATGTATTGGTTTTCTTGCAGTTATCGAACATTAATGAAGTATGTATCCATTTCAGTGTTCACTAACATCGATAGTTAATAGAAGTGTTTATAAGCTCTTGCCGAATGCAGAAGTTATGGCTGTTGAAGTAATCCCTTGCTTGTACCAGTATACGTTGTAAGATATTTGCTCTAGCATTAACTTTTCCAGTATCTTTGTCTCAAAATCATTTAATGAATGTGTATATATGTATTTTATCGTGAAATGAATTTAATTTCAAAAAATTAGGTACATTAAAGTAGCTACAGATATATCATGCTCTTTGTCCTCTTTAACTAAATTGTAACTCTATTGCTTGACTTATGCTATCCAGTTGTGACTAACTAGAAATTATTAGACAGATTATTTTTTTCTAGTCTTTTATTCGTATACATACTGGCCTACTCTACAATATGCTGGAATAACTTTAAGGCTTGGGCTGATGGGAAAACAACGTGAATCTTCACATATGCGTTTTTCAACAGTAAAGGAGTATTAAGCATGTCGTCATTTTTAATTCTTTCTCTGATTTGCTTCCACCATTTTGCCTATCTATATTTCAATGTAGGCATGACATCCTCCATCTTATTACAGCTTGTATGATCCTTTTGATTTTTTTGCAGCTATCTGCAAAGGATTATATTTTGTATGCAGCAAAATAATTTATAGATCTTGTGTTAAAATGATCCTCTGATGATATTATGATCAGAAGCTTTATTGTGGTGCACCTCAAAGAAAATTATGCATTTTTAAATACTATGGCTGAATCTTGAAGATTATTGGAAGAATTTTTATCAATTCTGTTATATACTTAGATTAGGATCTAATGATTTAGATATTAACTTTATCGTGGTGCACAACAAAGTAAATTATGTATTTTTAAATACTATGGCCCAGTCTTAAAGGTTATTGGAAGAATCACTTTCAATTCTGTTACATACTTAGACTAGGATCTAATTATTTAGATATTAACTTTCAGGGTTCAGCATATGGGTATATTTCCAGTTAATGCAATAAAATATTTATATGAATGACTCCGGGCATTTATACATGATCAAATAGACATTTTCTTGTTGCAATAAAAAATGTTACATATGATAAGGGAAATGTGCCAATTGCCGCCCATGATCCAATTGCTGTTTACTCCATGCTTACCTGACCCCCCAGTAACCGTTTATATTTTAGTCATTACATTGTTTTAATTATGTCAATAACAATTTATAAATTACACCAATATATGTTTGCTACTAATTGCGTAACTACCCCAAAAGAAAAAAACAAATTTAAACATCTATTGGTATATATATGTTTTGAACACAAGATAAGTTGCACAAAATAAAGTCATTTTTGTATTAATTAAAGTACATTATAGTTTACAATTACCACTCTATGCAAGTGGTTCAAAGCTTCAACTACATTGTATTTATATGTATATATGAATAGTTAATGGTGCACAATGTCACATAATATAAAACATTATGAACAGTTAATGGTGCACATTGTGACATCATATAAAACATTGATCAACTTTATGAGCTATAAATTGCGCATTCACCTACACTTCCTATCACATCTTCATGCATTAATTCCATCAACTTTTGGTATCTGCACACAGTTAATGGTGTAAGGCTCCTTAATAAACCAAAAAAATATTATAATTCATATATATGACTGAATTTATGCAAGCCACCTATTTTGTCAATTAAACCAAATATAAAATTGATTTTCTAAAAGCCATGGCAGAACTCAAGCATAAATGTCCACTACAAAATGAAATGATAGATTGTTTCCCACGAAAATTCAAGATTAAAAATCAACCACCACAATTCAATGCATTCAATTTACACATTCGTTACTAAGGAAACTTTTGCACATTCCTCTTAAAAGGGAGCTTATTTAGGTCGATACACCAAGAATAACTAAATTCATGTTTTTATTTATCACTATATTGGATTTACATTTATGTTGTCTGTTTCATTATACAATATACTCTTTTATATTTATGTTCTCAATGTTTACATTATTTTCAGGCATATTGTTTTACATTTATGTTGTCTGTTTTATTATTCAATATACTGTTTTATATTTATGTACTCAGTGATTACATTATTTTCAGGCATACAAATTATTTTGTTTTCAGTTAGTTGTTCAACTTTGCGTTATACATTATTTAATCATCACTTGCATTTATCATAAATCAAAGATAATAACAATAGCATTATCTTTAGTAAAGCATACATCAAATATAATAACAACAACATTACCCACTTTTTAATCATATCACAGTTATATTCTGAATCCCTTGTTAATAATCATGAAATTTAATGGGTATACAATTTTTGTCCCAATTTATTGAGTGGTTTTTGGATTACAATTTGTAGACAAATCTATATATATATAGTCATGCCGTGTAGGGTTTCATCATATCAAGCCGTGTAGGGCTTCATCACATGAAGCTTTGCAGACAATGATATATTCTTTTCAGATTATATATATATATATATATATATATATATACACACACACGATATGACTGTATATGTATGCAATCTAATAATAATATATCATTTTCTGCAATTTGTAATCATTGTATTTGTAGACAATGATATATCAAGTCGTGTAGGGTTTCATCACATGGACCTTAACATGAGCCTCTATCAATGTCTGCCATTTAATAATGTCCAAGTTTCTTGCCATATATCCCTATAACTCAGTTATCTTTAATAAACACATTGACATTATTAGTTTAATATATATACAATCATGCCGTGTAGGGTTTCATCATATCAACTAGGATAGGGTGTTGGGGGGTATATACACACACACGCACATATAATCTGATATAACACTAACATATGTGTGTATAATTTGATATATATATCAAATTAACTATATAAACAAAATGTAGAAATATATGTTTATCAGATTATATATATTTCCAATTTATACATCACTAACACTTCCATACCATCAAATACTTTCACCTTGCTCTATGACTGTCCTTGCATTAGGCTACTGTCCAAGTCAATGGCATGTAGTAGACGTAAAAATTGCCCGACGACCTGTGTTGATGTAGAAGCATCAAAACACTCTTGCCCTGCAGTTAGAAGTGTTATAAAATCCATGGCAAATACCATGACTTGTGATTTCTTGGCAAATGCCATGAATTTTAAAGTCATGGCAAATGCCATGAATTTTATGACACTTCATTGCAATCTCTGCAGGCCAAAATAGCTCATTTGTTTCTTCATCCTAGCAAACTTAGATGCATATCTTGTTAATCTGTTTACCTTTCCCTTGGCATTTTGTATGTTCAACAATGGGTTTCAGTTGGCATCGAGGATCATTCTGTGTTTTGTTGTTTTTTACAATCATTTCTCTATATGGCATCAAAGGTTTCACTGTAACAATTTTCTTTAAGGTATTGTCAGTTTTATTTTAGAATACATAGATTGTGAATGAAAGTTATATATGTGTGTGTGTGTGTATATATATATACAAACACAAACACATATATACATATACATATGTATAGTTATAAATACATAATACACATGCATACATACATATATAGTTGTTTATGTACATGCACATATATACATACACATATATAGATTTTTTAAGCACAAACCATGCACTATTTGATTTAAACAAATAAAACCCAGGATTACATGAATTTGTTTGTAGATATACATACATAGCTTGAATGTAAGGGTGCAGTCCTAAAGCCTTTTGTGATCATGCTTGTTTATTTTTTGGATTTTCAGACTCATATTTATGCTACACTAACAAGTTATGCTATTTTTACTGTCCGTACAAGTTAAGTGGAAAATCATGGCACCTGCTAGAAGACCAAAAAGGGTTGTAGGAAGACCACAAGCCATTAGAGTTACTCATGGGGTGCACTTCATTGAAACACAGTCTGCTAAGGAAGTGCATGCAATTCCCAACCAACAAGATGTTCTCGACTCTGCGGATGAAGCCACAAACACAATAGAAGTTGAACCTCTTGTTCAACTAGATGTTCAACTTGTTGTGCAATTGCCCTCACTTGTACCCATTAGGCAGTGGACATATGCTGATATGGAAGGAGTAGTTAAAAGTGTCGAAGAACACAACATGTCAATTAGGGTAGCAGTAATCAAGTGGGGTATGCCACCTAGCAGTTTGAGGGCGTGGTTGTTAGGAGTTACCACCACTAAGAGGAGGGGTCCAAGTACCATTTTATCTGAGGAGACTGAAGTTGTCCAATGGTGCAAGAACATGAAAAAATTGGGCCATAGACTGCAAGTAAATTAGCTACAAGCCACAGTTGGCCAAATAACTGGAAGTCGACCCAATCCATTCACAAATGGGGTCCCTAGGAGGTCATGGTGGACAAGATTTCGAAGAAGGCACCCAAATTTGACAATTAGAACAACTGAAGGAGTGGATAGTGACAGAGTGATTATGGTTCGTCCTTCTGTCGTGCAAGCATTCTATGACAACCTCGAGAATATGATCAACCTTAACCACTATGGAGCAAGCCGAATTTGGAACTGTGATGAGACTGGTAGGAACTGTGGCATGAGAGTTATTGCCAAATTGGGTGCAAAATGTGTACCACATTTGGTATCAAAAAGTAGAGAGTGGATCATAGTGCTAGCTTGTGTAAGTGCGTCTAGGTTAAGTATTCTTGGGTTCTACCTGTTTAAACCAAAGAGGCACATGCAAAACTATATCATAAATTGTGAGATAGAGGCATTGATGGCAGTTCGAGAACATGCTTGGATGAAAAATGAACTATTTGGCAAATGGTTAGACCATTTTGCAGGTAATATCCCCGGTGGGGTTTCACTGACAAACATGGCCCTTCTAATTTTTGACAGTCATGGTAGCCATGTGGCTTTCAAAACCATAGAAGAAGCAATAAAATTAGGAATAGACCAGCTAACGTTGCCTGCTCATACCAGTCACAAGCTGTAGCCTTTAGATGTCAACATTTTTGCTCCATTCAAGACATATTTCTGAGAGCAAAGAACCATATGGCAAACAAACAACCCACATATTGATATCAGACGTGAAGAGTTGACAACTCTTGCAAGCCAAGCTTTCAAAAAGGCATTGAAACCAAGCAACATTATTAGTGGGTTCTGTAGAACAAGAATTTGGCCACTTAATTGGTCAACCCTTGACAGGGACATGGGGCCAAGTGAGGGCTATGTTGTTGAAGAGGATGTAGCAACTCCTAGAATAAAAGATGATGCAGTCACAATGGAAGATGAAGAGGATTTTATGGTAGAAGAGACATGCTTGCGTCTACTTGGTTACAATGATGACCAAATAGATGGTTTTGTGCGGGAATACGATGCAAGGGATGTGGCAAGTGATGTTGTAGCAAAATGCAATGAGGGTGTTGAAACTACAACACATATTCAACTAGAAATCCAACCACTTTTTGTAGATTTCCAACCAGAAGTCCAACTAGTTATTGCACCCTACAATGAAGATACAACGATTACATCAGTAGGCCTGAGTTTTCCAACTCAAGTATGCCAACCGGAATAGATGCATGAAGCAGCCACAAACCTTGGAGTGCAATTAAATCCAATTGAGGAAGAAATCATCCTTTCTATGCCATCCCCACCACACATTGATCCAATTGAAGTAATTCATTACTTCACTACTGCAAGGAATTGGGAAGAGCATAGTGATGCTCAAAGTGAAGATGATAATGCAATTAGTGAGGAAGAAGTTGAGTTTGTGCCATGCACCCCACATGATGGACAACAAAGAACAAGGCCAAACAACAAATTCTTGAGACTTCTAGTGCAGAGGGTGCAAGGAACATCATGGGGAGGTCGTTTGGGAGTGCTTCGCCTTAGTAGGTAGTCCCAAGTACTAACATCTGATTAAATGTACAATGAACAAGAGGCACAAAAGAAAAGGCAAGAGGAGTTGTAGCAACTTTAGAAGGAACCGATGTTGTAGAGAAAGGCAAAACGTGAAGTGGAAGCAATTGAAAAGAAAGCAATGAGGGTTGAGAAGCAAGCAGGGAAAGTGATAGAAGATGAGGAGAAGATGATTAGAATGCAGGAGAAAGCAATTAGACAGGAGTAGGCGAAGGCTGAATGTCTAAAAAAGGCAGCTGAAAAGAAAGCTAAACAGCAGAGAGGATAAAACGTAAGTCTATAGTGGGGAATCCTATACCCCCAACACCGTATCCTACTTGATATGATGAACATATTGTCACCAACCTTTACAACTATCAACAATATGCAAGTTGGGAGTGGCTCACAACAAATGGGACTGATTGTAGATGCAAGCCAGACATAACTTGCTCAAATATCAACATGCCTTTAAACCTCTATTAACCAAGTATCACCTCCTACAAGTGGACCAAACTCAACTATTGGGGGATATCTCACTCAACCTCCTTTTCCTAGCAATATGGACAACTGATAATGTTCGTATTGAATTTTGTCTTTTGATCGATGTAGCAGTATATTTTGGTGATCTGCTTTACATATCAGATTTGTTTGTTTGCTTCAAGTTATAACTGTGATATGATTATAAGATGTGATAATGTTGTTGTTATTATATTTGGAACCTCGCATATGTTTAAGGTGAGAAGAAGTTGAATACAAGCTTTCAGTAATATTTTGATATGTTTCAAGTATGTTTCAGCCAAGTTTATTCTAGGGCACCACCCAATCAATGATTGCAACTTGATTAAAAATATAACTATGATATGATTATAAAATGTCCTAATGCTATTGTTCTTATTTATTGGAACCTCAAATTTGCATCTCTTATATGTTTGATGAGGGTTTTAGCCTTGTATTTTCTATGGTATCACTAATTACACTATGTTTCAGTGTTTGTCAATAAAAAAAATAAAAAAGAACTTTGATTGCAAACGTAATTTGAAGACAATGATATATTCTTATCAGATTGTATGTATATATGTATATACATACAATCTGATAAGAATATATCATTGTCTGCAAATAGTAATCATTGTATTTGCAGACATGATATATTCTTATCAGATTGTATCTGTATATATATACATACAATTTGATAAGAATATATCATTGTCTGCAAATTGTAATCACTGTATTTGCATACAATGATATGTTCCTATCAGATTGTATATATATATTTGTAGACAATGATATACTCATATATATATATATATATATGTACAATCTGATAATAATATATCATTGTCTGCAAATTGTAATCATTGTATTTGCATACAATGATATATTCTTATAAGAGTATATATACAATCTGATAAGAGTATATCATTTTCTGCAAATAGTAATCATTGTATTTGCAGACAATGATATGTTCTCATCAGATCAGATTGTATATATATATATATATATATTTGTAGACAATAATATATTCTTATCAGATTGTATGTATATATATACGTACAATCTGATAAGAATATATCATTGTCTGCAAATTGTAATCATTGTATTTGCATACAATGATATATTCTTATTAATTATCACTATCAAAATTTAACAAAACTACAGATTAATTTTATACACGGACACACACATTTATATAGCTATATATGTACATATATAAACCTATATATGTATATGTATATACATACACATATATAATAATCTAATACTAACTAATCTCATAATTATTCTATACTATTACTCAATATAAAAGCACATATTTTTCAATATTACTAGGTCATTACCAAAGCAAAGTCAAAGACTTTACCTGCCATTAACGCTTGATGTCTTCTGTTGATTGTGGAGAAGTCCTCACATGCCTACCATTAAGAGTCCAATGTAGTTAAATATATTCATCCAATTAAATAAGAATTTGTAAGAACATAATATTTATGAACACAATATAACAAAAAATATAAACATATCATAAAGCATTTAGAGAAAAATGTCCCTATATAGTTTAATGTGTTAACAAACACAACTTCGTTGGTATGTTGATAATCAACATACTTGGTTCACCTCTCGACCCTCACACTTGCCTGCAAAATAATTGTAATAAATGGGGCTAGTACTCATACTCATAACATTCCCACGTCAAATCATCTTTACAATATTGTATGCACAACAATAATAGTTTTGATTGGAGCATTATATGCAATTCGAAAGCTTTAATAAAGATAATGTTGTTATTATCTTTGATGTATGATGTATGCAAGTGATAAAAATGTAACTATGATATGATTAAATGATGGATAATGCTAATTTGAACAACTGACTGAAAATTGAATAATTTGTATGCCTCAAAATAATATAAACACTGAGTCCATAAATATAAAATAGTATATTGAATAATGAAACAGAGAACATAAATATAAAATAGTATACTGATAAATAAAAACATGAATTTAGTTATTATGGGTGTATCGACCTAAATAAGCTTCCTTTTACGAGGAATGTGCATAGGTTGCCTTAGTAAGCTTTGAATTTTGCAGAGGATATTCAAGGAATGACCCTAAAAATTCCCTCTTATAAAATCATTCAAATGTACAAATTGAATCTTCGTGGGAAACAATATGTCATTTCATTTTGTAGTGGCCATTTATGCCTGAGTTCTACCGTGGCTTTTAGGAAATCAATTTTATATTTGGTTTAATTGACAAAATAGGTGGCTTGCATAAATTCAGTCATATATATGAATTATAATATGTTTTTTATTTTATTATATGTATGGAGTTGAATTTTGCAGAGGATATCCAGTGAAAGTATAGGAGAATTCGTAATGAAAATGACACTATAAATTCCCTCTTATAAAATCATTTGAATGTGTATATTGAATGCATTGAATTGTGGTGATTGATTTTCAAATTTGAATTTTCTTGCGAAACAATCGATCATTTCATACTACAATTTCCATTTATGTCTAATTTCAATGGTGCCTTGAATGAAAAAATCCTATTTCTAATTATCAATAAACCTATTTCAACTTGTATTTGCACGTGGGCTTGCTCATTTTTACACATGGGTCTACTAGGAGGTGGGCGCTTTAATCTCAACTCAACCACATTACCATGTTAATCATGTGCCACATATGCCTTCAACAAACCATGCGTATGGGTTTACCTAACTGTAGGTTGTCGGGCATCTTTAAGCCCTAAACTCATCATCTGGACTACAATTTTCTTATTTTCACCTCTATTATCCTTCATCCCCCTTAATATATATAGGGTCAGTATATATTGCAAATATATATAATCTGATACACACACATATATAAGATTATATATATACATATATATATCTAATCTTGTATACATATGATCACAAAAGGCTTAAGAGTGCACCCTTACATTTAAGTTGTGTATGTATATCTACAAACGAATTCATGTAGTCCTAGCTTTTACTTGTTTAAATGAAATACAAAAGGTTATATAAATTGAAAATATATATAATGTATATAAGATTATACATATATATAATTTGATATATATAATGTATATTAGATTATACATATAATATTATACATATATAATTTGATATATGTAATGTATATAAGATTATACATATATAATAATACATATATATAATGTATATTAGATTTTATATATATATATATATATATATATATATAATTACATATGTATATAGTCTTATATAGATATATATCTATATAATATTATACATATATAAATATGATATATATATATCAAAATTGACATTCCTAAGACATCAAAAAAGAAAGTGTTGATTGAGGCTATGGAGAAAGTAGGTATAAAATTTTAAGGAAAGTATATGGAGGTTGCCAGGATGTTAGCAGCTGCATAGTGACTATCCATTTTTATTATTTAATCGAGGTTCAGAAGCAATGGGAGAATAGTTCATGGGGAAGGAAACTAATTGTGCAAAAGCGAAGAGCTGCATTAAATAAATTTGATCGGTTTAAAGTCATGCTTGTGAAGATTAAGGTTTGTTTTATTCTTTAAGAAGTTGGTTTTACCTTTAAGTTGAAAAAGAAAACTCGGCTTGAGCCATCACTGGTTTTACCTTTTTGTAGTTGGATGATATTTTTAGCATCTGTGGGTTTCCATGAGGATATGAACAAATGCAAAGTAACTACTTTATTTTGAGTTTTGAGGTGCTAGCTAATCCAAGTTAGCTATTATATTCCTTTCAACGTTCTTTGGACATGCATATTAAACTGAATGCCAATGTGTTTATTAAAGATAACTGAGTTATAGGGATATATGGCAAGAAACCTGGGCATTATTAAATGGAATACATTGATAGAGGCTCATGTTAAGGTCCATGTGATGAAACCCTACATGGATTGATATGATGAAACACTACATGACATGACTATATTTATACAGTCTATATATATATATACAATCTGACAAGAATATATCATTGTATTTGTAGACAATAATATATTCTTATTAGATTGTGTGTGTGTGTGTATAGTCATGCCATGTATATATATATATATATATATATATATATATAGTCATGCTATGTAGGGTTTCATCACATGAATCTAATAAGAATATATCATTCTCTACAAAAATATATATACAATCTGATAAGAACATATCATTGTCTAAAAAGAATATATCATTCTCTGAAAAAATATATACACAATCTGATAAGAACATATCATTGTCTGTTAAGCTTCATGTGATGAAACCCTACATGACTTGATATGATGAAACCTTACACGACATGACTGTATGTATGTATATATTTATATAATTGTCTGCAAATTGTAATCCTAAAACTAGTTGATAAATTGGGACAAAAACTATATATCCATTCAATTTCATGATTATAATGTAGGGATTCAAAGAGAATCCGACAAAATCTGTATATCCATTTAATTTCATGTGTGCATATTATAATTACTGAAAATAGAAAATGTCTACCCATTAAGCCGTATCTTGAAACCCCTCAATAATTTGGGGCAAAAAATAAAAACCCATTAAATTTCATGATTATACCAGCGTTTGACAATATACCCATTAAATTTCATGATTATAGTGTTCAAAAATCTGACAATGGTCTGTTTAAATCACATTCTATGTGATTAGTTCATAGTATAATGTCAAAAAAATCATAGTAGTCAAACTCTTGATGCCATAGATAGAATAATTCACGAGGGATCAAATTTCTACTAGTCATATGTAAATAAAAATGATTACAACCAAACCCTCAATGCCATACAAAGAAATGATTTTAAAACATACCAAAATGCACACAAACACCATCGACGCCAACAAAAACCCATTATTGAACAAACAATATTGTAGGTGAAGAGAGGTGGAGATGTTACTTGCAGCAGAAGGGAGCCGATGGAAGTGGCCAAGGTTGGACGAGGTTGTGTCGACGGCGGGAGAAGAGAGAGGTAAATGAGAAGTGGGAAGAAATTCATGGGAGATGATGAGTTTGGGGCTTAAAGATGTTTGACAACCCGCAATTAGGTAAACCCATACACGTGGTTTGATGAAGGCATATGGGGCACATGGTTAATAAGCTAATGTGGTTTGATGAAGGCATATAGGGCACGTGGTTAACAAGGTAATGTGGTCGGGTTGAGATTAAAGTGACCGCCTCCTAGCAGACCCACGTGTAAAATTGAGTAGGCCCACATACAAATGCAAGTTGAAATAGGTTAATTGATAATTAGAAATAGGCTTTAAATTTTTTTTTTTGGATTTTTAATGAACAGGTATTGGTGAAGTGATAAAAATGTAGCAAACAAAGGTCTAGAAACACTCTTTTTTGAGCACCTTTCACTTTACCGGTTTGACAAGATGCGTTTTAAGTACCTAGAATCCAATTTTTTCTTTTTAAGGTCCTAACTCACTTACGAATAAGCCAACAAAAAAAACAAAGAAATCAGACCTATTTTCCACTCTCTACAGATGTGTGAAGTTAGCCTGAGCAACTACTGGTATGTCTCCCCTAGTACATACCATAATCTCTAATAGTGAAAGGCAACCAAAATGTAGGGTTTAGTTACCACTACAGAAGTCATTAAAATAGATGAACCAACATTAGAATAATTGAACACACTAGCCATTTGATCACTGAAATATCACATGTAGAGCATCCAAAGTCCTATCTAAGAAAAATAAATAAATATAACCATTGTGATGTAGGAGCATCCAGTGGTGTAAGGGCAATCTTGCATCACCCAAAAGTAGTTAAATTTCAAGTTTCTTGGTTTTTAGATGTTTTTACATTTTTGGATACCCTTTTCATCGCCAATAGAAATTCTCAATTCTGGTTTTATTTTTGTTTAAGGTTGAAAGA
>VDFB02298855.1:0-24555 GCA_007258455.2 Sequoia sempervirens | reverse complement strand
CATGATTTTTTACCACCGCTACGTCTCCGAAGCTTAGAAAATCATTTTCTTTGGCTTTAGCATTTATGTCTCAGTCAGGCCACGTGCTGAGCACTGAGTCAAAATGTATACGTTGGGAAGAAATAAATGTATGCGCTAGGAAAAAAAAAACACGGAGATATTAGTAATTTATATCATTCTTTTAATAAAGCATATTTACTTTTATCAATCCCTCTTTATGGCAAGGAAAATGTCAAATTAATATTTTTTTTTATTTATTTGGAATTTTGTATAAATGAATGATGCAGATTTACCATTTTGCGAATTCCAAAGTTTCTAAAATGCAGAGAATTTTTACGCTTTTTATACGCATTAGGTTTTGAGTTTTTGTCTGGATAGTTTTGTAAAGGAGGAGCCGGGTAATCGACTCTTTAAATGTAAAGAAAAATTAAATTTATTTTTTGGCTGCACTGTCACATCCCTCGTTGAAAATCAGCAGACGGTTCAAAAGCCCTCACCCTTTCGTCATTTTTCACCTTTTTTCCTGACTCTTTTTTTTCTGGTTTTCAGCTTGGTGGTTTCGGCTCATCCAAACTCTTCTTCACTCGTATTATTTATCTTATTGACCTTTCACCTCTCCAATTTGGTCACCTGTATGCTTAACTTCAATTATTACAAAAGATAGGCCTTTCAATTATAAATTAAACAAAGAAATATGCAATAAAAAATATTAAAATAAAATTATCTTTATCTCTTGGTAAAAATTATCTATATCTCATGATAAATGAATTACTTTCACTCCTTTGATTTGGCGAGGTGCAGCCTGAAAATAACGATGCCATAACATTAAAACCTAAATTGCTCACTATTAGGATCTGACCGTAATTTTCATTGGTAACTACTTCATTGAATGTAAGTAATCCCCTTCATAAAACTCTTACTGATGATGGGCATGAGTTTAGCACAGTTGCAAGGGCTGGGGATTTTGCTGCTGCATTGCTAGGGGGTGTTGGATTTGCAGAGGGTTGAAGAAGGTGAGAAGAAAAGTTTTAGTTTATGTGCTGCGTGAAGAAGATGACAATAAATAGGTTTGATTTAGGAGGCAACGGCGTATTTCTCTTCCAAGAGGGTTAGATAATGTAAGAACATAGAAGAATGTAGGAAGGTAACACATATTGGAATATAAGTAGTTTTATGCTAAAATAAATATGATTGTAGGAACATGTGAGTAGCAATGGAAAATTAACTAAAGAGAATAAATATTGCTGAGAAACAATGGCGGAAAGTACCATGGATTGTTCTAATGCGTTTTGTTGGATACAAATCCCTGCTGCAGTGTCCTCAGTTTGCTTCCAGTCGTATCCAAATTTGTACTACAGTTTCCCCAGTTTTCTTGCAGTCGCTCTGCTTCGTAATATATGTTGAAAGGTATCTTGTTTATAGTAAGTGATTCATTCTTTTTGGGCGGTGGCGGTGGTAGGTATACAATAGTATAGCAAATTGACGCACACTGAGATAGTTACTACTCGAAGGGACGTTTTAACACCGCTGGAGATAAGATATTTTACCTCCTTAATTCCCCTCAAACAGTTGTATGTTCAATTGTTTACCTCAGTAAGTTCGATGCGACTCTCCCTCGACCAAATTCAATATCATTTAATGCATTTAAGATATGTCGGCTGTCTGGCAGTGTTGCCTGCAAACTAGGAGAAAGCTGTTTTCTGGTGATTTAAAAGCAGTTTCAGGCGTGAGATAGGTTTTGTCTCAAAGTTCCCACAATATATATAGCCTATCGGCTAATAAGAAAGTGGTCTATTATGACCTTATTTGCTTGTCAAAAGACTCAAGCTCCAAAAACCTAACCTAAGACCTTATTTTCATGAAATTGCTTTGGTGCGCCTGCACCACTGCATTTTTAGGTTGAAACCCTCAAAACTACGCTCTTCCTTGCTATTCATCTTGAATGTGTGTAGGAGTGCAAAGATTTTCCAGAAGTTTTCAAAGCTATCGAAATCTGAAAGTACGGTTGTGGAACAAGCTTGTATTCATTCTTTATGTAGGTTTATTTCGTTTTGAAAGGTTTTAGGTGTCTTTGCGTTGCCAAAATTAAAGGAAAAAAGAAGAGAGGAGTAGGATTGTGTGGTAATAGAAAGCACCTCAAACGGTAGGGATAGAATCACAGAAGAAAGCTGAAATAGCGTGTAAAGGAAAGGCCATGGCAGTAGTGAGTAGCATGCAAATTTTGGTGGTAAACTACTGGAATTTCAGAGCTAAGTGCTCCATTCACAAGGTGCCTAAATTACATATTAATTTTGAGTTTGTTTTACATGGTTTTGCTATACACACATATGTTCTTTTTTATTTGTGTAAATGTGTACAATTTCTATTGATATACAGAAAAAATACACATGTATATATCTTTTACTATGTTCCCTTTAGAAGGAGAGTTTTGTGACATGTAATAGTTAGCAAAAGACAGTCTTGCTACAGTAATAAAGAAAAAAATTGATTCATTGAAAAGTATACAAATATTAGAATGCTATTAATGCTTTACAATAGTAATGTTCAAAATATCATTTGATTTTTTCAAGAGAAACATACCAGTTGAGATCAGAAAAACAGTGCTCTATACTTTTATTATATTGATCATACACTCCAGCTCATTGAATACGAAAGACATAGCACTAGAAAACTGAATAGAACAGTATTACAGAAGGAGAAAAGTGTGCTGGCAGCTTCCAAACCAATACAGCAGCATCCAACGTCCACTTACAGAGCCTCTCCAATAAAGCTACATCCAGAACAACCTAGCACCGTACAGGCCAAAAAAAGTGTTTTTCAATAATGAAAGCCTTTTTTATTACTCTACAACTGCGTGGAGCTTTTTAGGAGAAAGAATTAACATTTGTCATATTACATTAAAATTGCCACCATTTTTAGCAAGGTATTTACATCTGTCATCTGTTAGAGAAAATTAAATAGAAAAAGAGACAGTAAAAGCAACAACTATTCATAATAAATTTCGGTGGAAGATGCTATGTTTCTTCAAAAACATGTTGTGGTCTCACTTAAGCATTAGTATCTTCAGTATCTAGAAGCAATTTTCTGCATGCTTCCGTTGTGATGGGCAAAAGTTTGAAGGTATTCATGCACTCCTTCTTTTAGAGATATGCAAATCTCATTGTATGATTCTTCATCCTCATTTTCTTGGGTTCGAAGTGGTGGTATTAAAGATATTATTTTAGTTTTGATTGATTTAGTTTCATTGGTGAGATATTTGTGCTTTAGGCTTCTCTCAGAAATTATTTTTAGAAGCCTTCATCAGATATTCGTGAGATATTATTCATCAGATAAGATGGTTTCTAACATCAGTTGCGTCAAATTTTTAACCAAACTGCTCTGCATGACCTAATTTTAAGTAGGTATGCTTGCATTTAGGCCAAACTTCTGAGCCAAATTAGTATCTGGGACCTGTCATATAATACCCTTTTAAGATTTATTATTGTTGTGTAAAACAAATTTGTAAAGCAGGCTAATATTGCATACCTGTTTATACAATTTTTTGAAGCATTCTCTCTCTTAAGATGATATACATGTAGAATTTTTTAATATTGCTTACTTGCCCATACTTGAAACATTTTCTCTTAAGATGATATACATGTAGAATTTTCTTAGAGTTAAAATAAAATTTCCAAATTCTTTGTTTTTAAGATCCCATGAGATGTGTGTTGGAAATGAAAAAAAAATTTCCACATACCATGTTATGATTTTGTCTAACTGATTATTGCTTTCTAAATGTTCTAACTACAAATATCTATCTAATCTGTCTAGAACGGTTTCACTTGTTACTTCATTTAATGCACAATAATTTTATATGAAAGTCTGATTGGAAGTGTTTTTGTTTGGTGCCATCTATTTCAGAGTCCTTTTAGGCTGGGACTGTCCAATCTAGAGTCTTTCAGGTTGGGACTATCTGTTTACAGTGTTTTTGGATGGCACTAGTTGTTCTATCTTGAGTGTTTTGAGGATGTGTTTATTCTATCTAGAGAGTCACTTTACGAGAATATGTGTTTTACCTTTGCTTAGGGAAGAACATACACACCCCACCAATGGCCAATTAGCTTGCAGTTTGCTTTTCCCATAAAAACTACCTGTGTTCTAGATTTCTTTTTAGGGAACTTTCCATGTAGTTGCTTCATGGTGGTTCTTCAGATTTTTGAGGTTAGTCCACCTTTTTTGAACTAAATAAATTTGCTAAAGAAAAATATTTGCTTAGAGAACCATAAATTTGGGAGTGTTAAAGATAAAGCCATCTGTCAAAAAGTGTACCAAAATTGTCCCATGCTTGAATTTGTGAGAACTGCTTCATATTTTTTTAATCTATCAATATAGACTGGTTAAGTATTTTAATTAGGTTTGTGCAAAGTGATTCTTAATTTAGCAATTAGTAATCTGATCAAGTTAATTTGAATGTTGTTGCAGGCTAGTGATTGATATCCCTAGAGGTACAAACCCAAGTCAAGATCCCTACATTTCATTTTGTTGGCACTCCTAAATGACGATTCTTGTATTAGAGTCATCTTTGATTTACTATTAGACTTATTAATTTAAATATTAGTCATATGTGTAGCGCAAATAGAAATGAGTTGAATATTTATGGTTGCAGGCAAAGAGGCGTTGGCCTAGATGGAACCTAGACCTCCAATAGGCATCCAAAGGTGTGAATTTGCACTATATAAGTAGCAAGGTCCCATGGTGACGGTGTAGCCTCCATAGCAGCGCAACAATTTAGCACCCATGCATCTGTTGCACACTAGTGCCTTGGCTTTCCTATTGCTTCAGTTTATTTCAATGCCCATAAATAGCTTGGTGTAATGTTGTAAAATCGCACCCCTTACAATTTCACATACATTCTTGCATCTACTTTAGTGTCCACTCCCTTAGCATTTGTGTAGGCTCATTTTAGCCCCTACATCAACCTTTTTCCCTTCTCGGGATGCTTCTGACTCCTTTTCAGCAGCTACCCTCATGCGTCAGCTTTGTGTCAAAATTTGTGCTTTTACCGTTCTCATCATTTTGTAGTGTGATGTGTCTGGACACTAGCACGCCGCACAGACGTCTGCGGCTGCATTAGCGTCCTATGACATTTCAATGCTCAAACGGCCAATTCCAAGCATGTTTGCCACTTGTCAGCCCCTTTTGTCGGTGGTAATGGCCCGAGACACCTTGTAACCACCTAGGAAGTTTCTTTTCCCTCTTTAAAAGTCATCTTTTCAATCTATTTTGCTCTCCTTGGGTTCTACCTTGAACTCTCCTCTCCTTTCTCACTCTCTCTCACTTGCTACAGCAGCACTCTCAAGCTCTTACAATGCTCTTGGCAACACTCTTGGCTCTTGCAACTCTCTTTGTCTCCCTCTTTGGCTTCCTTAGGCCTTGCAGTTGATATCTCTCTTGCCTTATGCTTGCAAGCATCTTGGGATTTCACACATCCCCTACCTATTGCATCCATATTTTGTGATATGGGTTCTCCTCCTCGAGCAAGGTTTACTTTTATCACCTACATCTGGTGATATAGGCTCTCCTCGAGCGGGGTTTGCTTTCATCACTCATCACGTACTCTATTTTTCTCTATCTATCTAGCTGTTCGTGGAGGTGGGAACACCAAAACAAGGGTTTGACTAAGGAAAATCCCTATACAGCCCCAACATTTTCCCCAGATCTTACGCATGCAAGTATTGAAGATATTCACGTCCTAGAGGCTTCATTACTTGGGTTGTGAGAAGTTTCTATCTCTTATTATCTCACTCTATTGTTTACTTTACTTTATTTCAGTTCTATTGCATTTTGTAAGTTCTCAGCAATCTGATTGTTAGTGATCATTTAGCTATTTTCTGTGATATTCTTGTTCTCTGGTCCGTACAAGACACAATGTGTCAGTGAGACGCCAGCGCGCCACACTGTCGTCCTTAACCCGCATTGTCGTCCTTTGGCCGAGAGCTCGTCAGTTTGTCCAAAAAACCTTTGTGATTTTCTCTCTCTGACTCTAGAACTCTCGCTCTATTCTCTGAGATAGTTTAGGGCAGTTCGCCCCTTGGGAATCTCTTGAGAATAAAGAGACTCATGAGTAGCGAATCCCTCTTCTCTACATTTTGGTGAACCCGACATGAACACCCCTATATATATATTTTGATTTGTCCATACCATCAAAGTAGACGTAATGCGTCGACCTTCGGCCAACTTGTTTATCTGTTATATATTATCTTTAACTTACTATATTCAAGATGAATTTAATATCCTCTTTTGTTAGTATAGTATCCGATTTTATTCAAAATGTTAATGATGTTCCATTTCATGCATGTGATGGTGACATGGCTTTACCCATGTCACTTTGTACCTTTGAGCCTTCTCATGAGATTCCTCTTGCTTTGAAGGATACCTTGTTGCAAGAAGATGAAATCATTGATACCTTTCTTAACATTACTCTACCTTCTCTTCATTCCAATGCACTCTCTTCTAGAAATGATGCATTAGTGAATGATGGATCTCTTCTTTGTTCCAATACACTCTCCTCTAGAGATGGTGCATTAGCGAATGATGAATCTCCTCCCACATCTGATCCTCCCCAGGTCAATGTTGAGAATATTTCTTCAAATGATTCTTCTACTAGTTGTGATGATTCTATAAATGTAATCTGTCTTTGCTGCCCCTCAAAGGCCTAAGAGACCAGTCATTTATTTGACTCCAGCTAGTCCCTCTCCTAAAAGGATTTGTACCATTGACGATGTCCCATTCGATAGCGCTTCTCTTGATCTTTCTATGGCTCCCTCTTATAGAGCAGTAGCCCATACTTATAAGAATAGAACGAATAAACAACCAAGTTGTCCTTCAACACCTAACCTACCACTAAAGCACCCAGTGATTACGATCGTTTCAAGCAACTCCATGTTACTCTGGCTAAGATCTCATTGTGGGACTTGCTTCAATCTGCTCCGGTTTATCAAGGTATGCTTCAAGAAGCCTTGCAAAAAATCCTCTTGCCTACCTTTGCTAGGCTGATGGATGTTAATGCGTTGATGGCTCATATTCGTGCGGATTCACCGAATATCACATTCTATCTACAAGAACTTCCACCTCTAGAAGTGCAAATGCAAGCAGATCCTCTGATGATCATAGTTAACATTAATACTCTCGGCATTAGGCGTACTCTCGTTGACGCTGATTCAATGCTCAATGTGTGTAGCATTGATCTATTGCCTAAGATTAATATTGATTCATCTTCTCTTAATGCTTCTTCTCTTGTTATTCGTAGGTTCAATAATGTTGGTCGTCAACCTTTAGGCATGATAGTCTTTCCTTTGAGGTTGGGACCCGTTACTATACACACCCTTGTATATGTTATGTCAGAAAAATTACCATATAACCTTCTTCTTAGTAGACTGTGGATTCATGCTATGGGTGTAGTGTCGTCTTCCTTGCATAAATCTATTATAATTGAGTAATCGCAGTCAGGGCTGACCCTGAGGCCATGCACTTATGTGAGATGGCAGTTGCTGGTCAGGTTTTGGTTGTTCCTACTCCTATTCCTTCAACTTCTTCCAATGTGTCGATGTTTATTCCAGCAGTACCTACTACAAAGGATACTCTTGAGATAGATGTCCCTAAAGAAGATCCTTCTGAAGCAAGAAATATTAAGTTTTCTCTTTCTATTTCTCAAAAGAATGCATGTCTTGGCGATGATTGGGGTTCCTTAGGCTTTACAGACTCCTTCGTTGAGGAACATAAAGTCAACCCAATCCACTCAATCCTTCCAATAACATCATCCAAACCCACTATCAAAGATGATCATTCTTCTGCATCGCTGGGTAATGTGAATGCAAATTGTAATATTCTTAATGTTGATCCTCCTCCTTTTGAGAAAGATGATCGCACCTCTATTAAAGAGGCTATTGCTGGAATTCCTATCAAGAAGGATGATGGTGATCCCATAGAAGAGTGTGATCCCCATTGCTGGAATAATGCTCTCTATGAAGATCCTCCTCCTTCTCAAGATTTGCAAACACGTTATGGCCCTAGCTTTAAGCTTGTTTCTAAATATGGCTACAGGCAGTGATAAATTTAAGAAACCCCCCTCAAAAAAAGATATAAAATCCTAGCAAATCTTTCATTTTTTTAGGAAAAAATATTAATTTATATTGGCGAACCTTTCCTTTCTTTCAAAAAAAATATTAATTTTATTGGTGATTTTTTTTACATCACTAAAATTTTATAGAAAATTTTGGTGAATCTTGAAAAATAATAAGAAAATACATTAATTATTATAGCAAATCCATCCAATCTAAAAATAATTCTCATGGAAAAGTAGGTACCCGAGGGTGGAAATTATTGATAGGTTTAAGGGGTAGACTATAATATTTGCTTACCACCATTATTTTAAAATATAATATAATTACCCTCATTGTATTAGATACAAGGTAAAATGTACCCATGATCTATAATTCTCATGGAGCTCGAAACAACTTTTAGATCATTGATCTAATGACCCTCATTGTTCTCTGCGAGGTAAAATGTACCCACAATGTATAATGCTCATGAGACTCGAAATTGTGGGTCCCATGAGAATTATAGATTGTGGGTACATTTTACCTAGTAGAATACAACAAGGGCCATTAGATTATATAATAAATCAATGGTGGAAACTAATGATTAGAAATATGGACCTAAAACAACAAATAATTTTGATATAATAGTGGCGAATTAATATAGATTTCTACTATAATTTATAAAACTTAAGCGAATATGATCTTATCATGTATTGAATATTGTGGCAAATTTTTGAGTTAAATTTTTAAATAAAATAAATTCTTTGGCGATTTAAATAATACTAAAATATTTTTTTGTAAAAATGTGGCGATTCAAGTCATGTTATAGCTCAAACTATTAGCCAATTTTGGATTCTCGAATTTCAACTATCAGCCAATTGGCGAATATTAGCCACTAAAAAAATCATTGGCTATGGGCATAAAGGTTGTGGGTGTAGCAAACAAGGCATTCAAGTCCGTATAGAATGTGCACCTCGTAAGCGTAATTTGGGGCTTGGTTGCCCGAATGAACAATGTAAGTGGGAACTGCGGTTGAATGTTGACATGGTTTCCACTCAACCTCTTTCTCTTGAAAAGATTTGTGATACATTACCGGTTATCTTCGTGTCTTCTTGTGAGCAGTCGAGTCTTTCTCCACAAGAGAAAGGGTTACTCCCTGCTCCTCATTCTTTATCTGAGCAAGAGCATATTTTGTTGTGGCTTCTTAAAGCCCGCTTAATTACTCTTCCTTCTCCTACATGTAAGAAATTTCATAAACATGATAGAGAAACACATTCTTTCTGTGTGTACCATCGAGTGCCTGGCTATCTAGTGAATGTAAGGCCTTGAAGAATAAAATACAAAAACTTCATGATTCAAGTGCCATCACTCATTTATTTTCTAATGCACCTGCCTCTTCTTCAAATGATAAGTGATATCGAGGTCTACCTCTATCCTTTATGTTCTAAGTATCTTGCATGGTTCTCCTCTCCTATATGTTGGGGGCAGTGATAACTTGTTCTCGAGATGTGCATCCTTTTAAGGACCCCCTCTTTTCTCTGTCTTTCAAATGGAGCGTCCCTTGAGTGCCCATTTTTCTTTTGAAGGGTTCCCGAGGGACCCCCTTTGAAAGCTTTTATCTCAAATGAATCCTATGGTGTCTAGCTTGGGGGCATCCCGACTAGACCTATTTCATATCTTGGCGTCTAGCTTGGGGGCAACCTGACTAGACCTACCTTTTATGTGACTATCTTGCAACGCAACTTGTCGTAGCCACAAGCTTCTCTAATCGGTCTTGCTCCACAGGACCAAGAACCTATAGAGCTCCTTTGCATCAAGATTATCTAACATATTTAGTTTGTAGATTAACGTGTCGCTTTACAAGTGCGCATGTGAAGCTGCTTTCTAATATCATTTTGCGGAGTCCCCTTTCATTAGGCTTCCTTCATGAGAGAGTACTTGGGGGAATGCCTTCTTTGCAGGTCTGAAGGCCTGTGAAGCACTTTCATCTTGCGGGATCTGTTCATCATTGGTTTGCGAGCCTCCCATGCAATTTGTTCAACTCTATAGGAGAGAGAACCTACAGAGCCTTTTGTTCACCTTTCGTAGGTCTGCGGATTTGCGGCGCATTTGTTTACCTCTCCTTGGGTCTGAAGACCTGTGGAGCCATCTCTCTTGGAATTTTCATTCCTTTCTAACTTCTCCATCTCTCTCTCAAATTCTCTCTCTTCTTAATTGTGTATATCGGATTGAATATCTGCATCTTCTTCATCCTAAGTATATGCTCTCTCTCTTTGACATTGGTTGCTTCCCTGACTTTTGGGTGCATTCTTCTCTTGAAGCAACTGATCCTTACATTCTTCTCTCCATTTAAGAATTCTTCTATATATGTGTTATGTTTTAATTTGGGGACGACACATACTACTGAGACAACCTTTTACATCGAAGTCTCTTTCACTTTGCTGACTCAAATACTTTACTTTTGTGTGCTTGTGTGTGTGTGTTTATATCTTCTAACCTCATGATGTAATGGTTTTTATGTTCTAACATTGTTGTCTTGTGCAGGTTTTTCTTGTCTAATGTGTTTGTTTTGTAGGTCTTTAGCTTGGGGACATGCTTCTTGCATTCAAAGAGTTTTTTGCTTCCTCTACAGTATCCTTTTGGCATCATGATGTTATTTATGTTTAATACATTTCCTTTAGCATGCATATTAGTGTAGATTCATATGCCCACTAAAGTGGGGGGGAAAATGTAATGTTGTAAAATTGCACCCCTTGCAATTTCACATACATTCTTGCATCTACTTTAGTGTCCACTCCCTTAGCATTTGTGTAGGCTCATTTTAGCCCTTGCATCAGCCTTTTTCCCTTCCCAGGATGCTTTGGACTCCTTTTCAACAGCTACCCTTGCGCGTTAGCTTTGCGTCAAACCATGTGCTTTTATCGTTCTCGTCGTTTTGTAGCGTGATGTGTCTGGACACTAGTGTGCCACACAGACGTTCGTGCGCCGTGCTAGCGTCCTATGACATTTCAACACTCAAACGGCCACTCCCAAGCATGTTTTCCACTTGTCAGCCCCTTTTGTCAATGGTAACAGTTCGAGATGCCTTGTAACTGCCCAGGAAGCTTCTTTTCCCTCTTTAAAAGTCATCTTTTCAATCCATTTTGCTCTCCTTGGGTTCTACCTTGAACTTTTCTCTCTTTTCTCACTCTCTCAAGCTTGCACAACTCCCTCACTTGCTATAGCAGCACTCTCAAGCTCTTACAACGCTCTTTGCAACACACTTGGCTATTGTAGCTATCTTTGTCTCCCTCTTTGGCTTCCTTAAGCCTTCCAGCTGATATCTCTCTTGCCTTATGCTTGTGAGCATCTTGGGATTTCACACATCCCCTACCTATTGCATCCATATTTTGTGATACAAGTTCTCCTCGAGCGGGGTTTGCTTTTATGACCTACATTTTTTAATACGGGTTCTCCTCGAGCGGGTTTGCTTTTATCACTCATTGCGTACTCTATTTCTCTCTATCTATCTAGCTGTCCGTGGAGGTGGGAACACCAAAACGACGGTTTGACTAAGGCAAAACCATATACAGCCCCAACATTTTCTCCACATCTTATGCATGCAAGTATTGAAGATATTCACGTGCTGGAGGCTTCATTACTTGGGTTGTTGTGAGAAGTTTCTATCTCTTATGCTCTCACTCTACTGTTTACTTTACTTTATTTCAATTCTATTGCATTATGTTATTTCCCACATTCTGTAAGTTCTCAGCAATCTGATTGTTAGTGATCATTTAGTTGTTTTCTATGATGTTCTCATTCTCTGGTCCATACAAGACACCAGCACGTTGGGACGTCAGTGCGCCACACTGTCGTACTTAACCCATGCTATCGTCCTTTGGCCGAGGGCTCGTCAGTTTGTCCAGAAAACCTTTGTGATTTGCTCTCTCTGATTCTAGAACTCTCACTCTATTCCCTTGGGTAGTTTAGGGCAGTTTTCCCCTTGGGAATCTCTTCAAAATAAAGAGATTCACGAGTAGCGAATCCCCCTTCTCTAAACCTGGAACCAAAAAGCATTAGCCTAGGTTGCAACCTTCCACATATTAGTCATGCAAACTATAGATCTATGAGTGTTGATGTTGATACATATATTATGTACAGGGTGTGACTCTAGCTGAAGTTAAATACGTCTAAATTTTATCATGCTTCAATGGATCAACAAGGCTATGAGCTTTTCTTTTAAGTTTTTCTTGTAATGCATATTTTCCCTCTACGATTTTTCTGTGAGGAGAAGCATGATCATGAGCCCCTTAGCCATAAAATACATAATAGTGTGTGACTTTATCTATAGGAAATAAAAAAGTTCTTGTAAGAGGTGATCCCAAGAGAAGGTAAAATCTGTGGGAGCAAATTGTTTAGTAGAATTCCCTAAACATGTGTAGTCATGGCTTGGATACAAATCACACAGTCCACATTGTCAACTTGAATCTAATGGGTGGCAAATTGTTTAGTAGAATTCCCTAAAGCTGTGTTGTCATGGCTTTCTACGATCATAGACTATGCACAAAATGGATGGTATCATGTTTCATTTGCAGGTGTATTTTTTGAATAAACTTTTGAAGTTAGGAATTATATCAAGTTTATCAACAAAATATTTACATGGTTCATAGCTCCCTATGTCAATCCATGAAAGTTCATTTCTTGGCACAAAATGAAACAAAAAGTTCATAGCTCCCTATGTCAGTCCGTAAAAGTTCATTTCTTGGTACAAAATGAAACAAAAAAACTAAGGATCATATCGTTAAGCATATCACTATAACAGATGATGTCCACCCATAATTGAAAATTCCATTATTGAATACTCGACAAAAAACCACTAGTATTTTCTAACCGCATCAGTTGTTCCTTCCAACATAATAGTGAGTATCTAAAATAAATGTGTGTTTATTTTCTAAAGGATGGTTGCAGCTAAGTTCCTTTGTCATAGTAGGTCATAAATGATAAAAGGGAAAAGAACTATAAATACAACTAAAAATGTCCTTTGAGCATTTAAAATAAGATAAGATTATGCGCTAGCCTTTGAGCATACTAGCATGCAAAGACCTAACTTTATTTAAGTTCACTTAGGGTGGGGTTCCATGGGGGGCTTCAGGATCTATTTTGAATGAGCAAGGGGTCTCATGAAGCAAAAACATAATTCATGGGACCACCAGCTTCCATAAATATAGGAGCTTAAACTATGCTACAAAAATTCAAGGGACCACTCCGTTTAAAATAATCCTAAAAAATCTCAGCAACACCCACTAAATTTTTTTAGGAAGCCCCCTCTATGGGAGCCTACCCTTACTTATATTCTAATAATTATAAACATAACTTGTGCAACAACTTGCTAGAACATTACTGCAAATACCTAGTCCACGTTGTCTACTTGAATCTAATGATTGGCACTTCTCAACTCAAACTGATAAAATTATGTGGAAACAATTTTTTTAGTATAATTCCCTAAAGATGTGTTGTCATGGTAGACTACACAAAATGCATTTGTTTAAAACTCCTTGGAAACTTTCAAGCAAATGCAATCGACATGTATAAAGTCAATCTACAAAATTTTTGCCTACCTTCTCCTTCATTTTGCCTGAATAGGAGCTCCATAATAGGGTATGGTATCTATCACAACATAATGGAAGGGGATTTTATAGATCTAACCAATGTACTTGAGGCGTTTCCCCCAAAATTGACCCGGATTTAGAGGCGGGGCGTCAGGGGCGGGGGCTGGTACTTGGTGTCCCCTTGATCATACACCGCCACGAGCTCCACCCAGGAGGCAGGCGTTTCAGCTCCCAAGGAGGCGGGGAGGCGTCTCAAGTCTCAAGTCTCATGGGGAGGCAGCCGGGGAGTTTCTGGGAGATTGGGGGCAGCCAGGTTTCTGGGAGATGTAATGTTCCATGAAGGTTTGTGTGGCTTTGATGGTCTTAATTTGGGTTTTATTGTTAATGCAAAATGATGTACACCATGAAGGTTTGTGTGGTTTTGGAAGTCTTAATTTGGAAGCTGGCTGATTGGGGGCTCCGCCCTCGACCCATACGTATTGTGACAAAGGGCCCAGCCAGTGCCACAGGACCTGTGGTGGCCCTTTCGACCCACGGTAGAGGCGGCGCTGAACCCACATGAGGCGTTGCCCCTTGACTAGGCGGACCCCGCAAAGTGGCGCCCCTTGACCAGCTAGAGTGCCCCGGACCTCCATGAAGTGCCCCTTGGCCCATGAAGTTGCCCCGGACCCAGCAAAGTATGCGCTATGACCCCACTAAGGGCACTAACCCTCAAACCCATTGGGGGCATTGCCCACAAACTCCCATTGAATTCATTTGATTTTCTAGGTACTCTCCACTAGTTACCTTCAATTTTACAAAAACAATTTCATTTGTCAAATTTTATTTAGCAATTAGCATTCAAGATATCTTCGTATTTAGATTTAGTATTTCAAATTTTGCTATGCTATAATTTTACTAATTAGTAATTTGAGTAATTTCCTATAGTTTCATTTGAAATGTAATTCTTATACTGTTATACTATTATACATCCTTTCAAAACTAGTTTTTCAAGTACTATAAGTATATTTATAACTATATCAGCACCACCACCCCACCACCCCCCGCCGCCGTCTCCCCGCCGTCCCCAAACTTAGGCCCTTTGTTCCCCCGTCTCCGAAACGCGTTTCCCGTCCCCGTTCCCGTCCCCGGGCTGTGGAACCACCCGGATACAACTTTAACTATTAATCTCTCTTCTCTCAATATCTACTCTTTGTCTCTCTACTGTAAACATAACATGAGCCTATTGGTAATGGAACATGATTATCTTCCTCATTAAGAGTTTTTGTTTCAATCATGTATGGATCCTTTTAAGAGGATTAGGTGACTTGAAACTATCACTACTCCATTGAAACCTTAACAAAGATCATTTTCTAAATGACCTACCAATGACCTCATGCAAAAAATGACCAATTTTTTTCCTAATTGACCTTCCACACCTCTTCTAAGTACCCATTGCACACCAAGGTGCAATTGCTAGTTTTAATTCTCTAAATATATCTTTTTATATTTCTTTATCTCTCATCCATTCCTCTTTCCTCTCCCTATCTCTTCCTTAATATTTCCTCTCCTTTTTACTTTATATTTCTTTTCCTTCTCACTTTCATCTACTTTGTCTATCTCCTATCTACTTTCTCTATTTATCATCCTTTCTCTTTCATGTCTCTTTGTCTTTCTTATTTTTCTTCCTTTATTTCCCTTTTATTCTTTCCTATGCTCCATGGGGTTTCGGGGACGGGGAGTACTCGGTACGGCGGGACGAGTTTTCGGTACGGGGGTACTTTTGGGTCATTTTTTAGGGGACGGCAAGGGACGGCTAATAAAAAAAAATAGGGAATTTTTTAAAAATATATAGAAATTTCAAATGTTCATAGCGTAACATTGATAATGCATTCATTCTAGACATTTGTATAAGCTTAATACATATCATTAGTCTTGAATTGAGATTTCACATGAGAATCAACAAACAAATTAACAAAATTCAAATGCTTTTCATTATTAATTGATGTGCACACATATCATATAAAAGTCTGATAATTATAACCAAAATGCCCAAAGGCTCCATGTCTCAACTATGAAATGACATGCTAACCATAAAACTAAGAAAATATATCGTTGTCCAAGGTCCCTAATCAGCAGAAGGTAGGTCTAAATCAGCATCACCCTCACCATCAGAGCTCGAGTCTAAGTTAGTGTCAGTGTCCATGTCAATAGAAGGATTTGCCTCAACCAATGGAACCCCAACCAATCCCTTATGTGCATTCTCCTCAATTTTCATAGCATCTTTGGAATTAACATCCCAACGTAAGGCTGGAATCTGACGATACTGACTAGTCTAGGGATCCTTCACTTCACAAGCCAAATGTAAAAATGAGTTGCTTTTTCTCATTTTAGGGCATATATAAGACATAAATTAGGTTAAGTGGCATGGGGCGTCCCTTGTGGGCCCGCCCATGCCCTTTTTTCATTTTAAAAACATTAATTTTTTATAAAATATGTGTTTTTTTTTATGCTGGACCGCAGGGTACTTCTAGAAGTACCCGGTACGGATGAGGGATGGCTGGGAAGTTTCAAGTACTTCTAGAAGTACCCTACGTCCCCTGCCTTTTGCCAAAAGTCCCCTGGAAGTACCGGGTACTTGGAGGGAAAAAGGGGACGGCTAGGGGACGTTTCCTGGCCGTCCCCGCGTCCTCGTTTCGTACCCGGTACGGGAAACGGCATAAAAACACAGGGGATGCGTCCTCGTGGAGCATAGATTCTTTCTTTATATACCTATCTTATGTTTCTCTACCAATCCCACCTACCCACAGATCCCTTTCTCTATTTATTTCTATTTGTATTTCATTCTCTCTCTATTCAAATACTTCTTTATATCTTTCTTTCCTTCCCTTCCCCTTTTTCAATTTTTCTATTTAATTATTTATATTTCTTCTCACTTCCTTAGTCCCCTCTATGTTAAATATTTGCATATTTTCGTCTTTTTCTTTCTATTAATTCTCAAATTATGTCTTCTTTTTCTTCATCCTTTTTTTTCCGTTATAGACCTATTTCCCTCTCTTTTTCATTCTCTTTATATATTTATAACTATCTATTTATTTGTCTCAATATATTTTCATGTTTCTCTCTATCTTTTATCTATGTATTATCCTCTCTTTCCCTCATTTTCTTTATTTATCTCTATCTCTATCTCTCTATTTGCTTCTTTTTTCTCAATTTCATTATAACTTTTATCTTTCTTTTGTCCTTTATCTCTCGTTCTCATGTTTTTTTCATCATTTTATTTCTCATTCCCTCTCTCTCAATCTTCTCACTTTGTATTTCTTTCTCTCTCTACTTTATCTTTGTCTATATCTCTATTTTTCTCTTGTTCTTTTTCTCTCCTTATTTTCTCAACTTCTCGTTTTTATTTCTTTATTTATAATCACTATAGATAATTTTTATCTTTTTCACTCTTTCTCCCCCTGTTTTCTTTTGTTCATCTTCGTATATCTTGTTAGTTTTAGGATCAGATTTAACAGAAAGCAGAAATACAAAAATAATGAACACAATAACACAACAAATACCCTAGGAAAACCCCCCTTCTCGAGGGAGAAAAACCCAGCAACAAATATATCTCTTATATTATAATTAAAAGAGCAACAATTCTGCTTACAACTAGGCCAAGTCACAAGGCCGATTTGATAAAATGTAATACAACACCTCTCCTAGATGCGAATGAGCCAAGATAATATAATGCCTCCTTTATTTGATCTCCTTGAATCAAAAGTCCGATCTGCTGTTAATTCAAACTCTTCTTGTGATGTGCGAACTTGTCTCTTGAACTGAATTGAATTAAATGATGAATGGGAGCCACCTTGTATATATACATAATGTGGTGTCTCTTGATGAAAGGTTGGCCTTGTCTACTAACCAAGGTGACTCTTTAATAAGTCAGCTATAACAAAATAAAATAATATATATTGCAAGTCGTCACCTTGCATTTTAGAATTTATTTAATATTTTTTTTTTAAGAAATTGTGGGAGAAAGAACTCCCGCCGCTACACATCAACACTCCCTCTTAGTTAGGGAGGTATCTTTCTCAATATCTATGTCATTGAATCTCTCAACATGACACCCACAATGGCTACACCCATTTGTGGAAAAGAGTTCATCACAGAGTCACTCAACGTGATATCGTCATGGAGTCACTCAACATGACGTCCACCATGGCTACTCCCATGTGTGGAAAGGAATATGTGCGCAAGTGCCCATCACGGAGTCACTCAACGTGATGTCGTCATGGAGTCTCTCAACATGACGTCCACCATGGCTACTCCCATGTGTGAATAAACAAAACTACAAAGGATTCATCACGGAGTCTCTCAACGTGATGTTGTCATGGAGTCTCTCAACACGACATCCACCATGGCTACTCCTAGAGGGTGGAAAGAACCACATATCTGTCTCAGAGATAGACAAGGGCTTTCACCTCAAATTTCTCTATCTCAGAGAAAAATGCATTACAAGGACTTTCACCTCATACTTCTCTGTCATAGAGAAATATACACTAACAAGGGCTTTCACCTCATACTTCTTCGTCATACAGAAATATACATTACAACAAGTCTTCATGATGATGTGACTCCCTCTGAAGCTAATATCAACCTCCTGACCTCCTCGTCGAAGGTTGCCTCTGATGGTATGTTAGACTCCCTTTGAATGTTATTTCCTCCTCTTCGAAGAAATTGATTGGCTTTAGAAAAAGAAACCTTCTAAATTGACTTTAGAACTTGGCTCCTTCTGAGATGTCCCTATGTCAATTTCCACAGAAGAAACAAGTTGAGTAGACCTGAATTTGCAATCTCGAGCAAAGTGACCATACTTGTCACACCTGTATCATTGAATGTGAGAGAAATCCTTCTTTTTTGGTTCTGGGGCAGAATCTGGTTCTTTGTCTCTATTCCTTTTTCTTCCTTTTCCTCTTTCTCTAGAAGTATGTGTAGCAAGAACTTGATTTTCTACATCATGATGGTTATGCCCAATTCCTCTTGCTGCCAACCTTGACTCTTCTTGAATACAATCAGCTCCGATCAAACTTGGGTAACTTAGATCTCCCATTGATGCTTTGAATAAAGGGTTCCCAAGTTTGAGGAATACCATTAAGTGCCATCATAACAAGACCTTTGTCTGCAATTATATCCCCAATAGTTCTCAACTAATTTCTCAAATCAGCAATCTTCATAAAGAATGAGATGACTGAATCATGTTTATCCATTTTTACATGGTGAAGTTGTTGTCTCAAAGCAAGGGCTCTGCTGGTGTTGTTGATCTCATACAATCCTTTTAGAGTATCAAACATTTCTTTAGCTGTCTTCAACTTAGAGATGATCGGTACTAGGTGATCCATCACAGAGTCTATAATGATCTTTCTAGCCTTCGTGCCATTTTTCTTCCACTGGATTTTCTCAATATCCTCTGAAGGCTTGGGCATATTACTTTCCACAAAATCAAGAAGATCATTCTCCTCTAATGCAATAAGTACCCTAGGTTTCCAAGAGTTGAAGTTCGTGGCTCAATCAAGTCTATCTTCTAACTTGACACCGATCACCATCTTCTTTTTCCCCACAAAATTCACTTTCAAAGATCTACCCTAAGATCTGAAATAATTGACTTAACTGCTTAATAAATCTGATCAGATCTTTTCTTAGACCTGCGCTGATACCATGTTCGTTTTAGGATCAAATTTAACAAAAAGCAGAAATACAAATATAATGAACACAATAACACAACAAATACCCTGGGAAAACCCTCCTCGAGGGAGAAAAACCCAGCAACAAATATATCTCTTATATTATAATTGAAAGAGCAGCAATTATGCTTACAACTAGGCCAAGTCACAAGGCCAATTTGATAAAATGTAATACAACACCTCTCCTAGATGCGAATGAGCCAAGATAATATAATGCCTCCTTTATTTGATCTCCTTGAATCAAAAGTCTGATTTGTTGTTAATTCGAACTCTTCTTGTGATGTGTGAACTTGTCTCTTGAACTGAATTGAATTAAATCATGAATGGGAGCCGCCTTGTATATATATATAATGTGGTGTCTCTTGATGAAAGGTCAGCCTTGTCTACTAACCAAGGCAACTCTTTAATAAGTCGGCCATAACAAACTAAAATAATATATATTGCAAGTCGTCACCTTGCATTTTAGAATTTATTTAATATTTATTTTTTAAGAAATCATGGGAGAAAGAACTCCCGCCGCTACACATCAACATATCTTTATTTCATTCATCCACTTTATTTCACCCACTTTTTTCCAATTTCTCTATATTTTTAACTTTCTTTCTCTTTCTACATCTCTTTATTTCATTCTTTTTTATTTTTATCTCTTTTATTCTTTTTTTATATTTTTATTTCTTTATTTGTCTCTCTTTTCTTTTTATCTCTCTTTTGTTCTTTGTTTGTGACTCCCCCCCTCCCTCTTTCACTCTTTCATTCTATCTATATTTCTTTAGATCTATTTCTCTCTTTTTTTGTATTTCCTTCTCCCCCTCTTTCACTCTTTTTTTCTATCTATAGTTCTTTAGATCTCTCTTTCTCTAATATTTCATTCTTTTTTCGCTCTTTCTACTACTACTATTATTATTATTATTATTATTAAAAAGCTCACCACCAAATTATTATATAAAGGCCCCAAGGTTCAAATACAAAATTATTGACTATTGTGTTGAGGTCGCCTATGATAACTCTTCCTTGGACCAACAAATCACAGTAGGCAAAGCAAACCTTACTCAAAAATATTGCTACTAAGTTGGCGATAGATCAAGAAGTTAGTTCGCCCAAGCGCTCATCACATTTCCCCAACCTATCACTATTGCACTTAATCAATCAAAGAAAGGTATAATTCCCCATCTATATTTCTTTAGATATCTCTTTATTTAATTATATATTAGTATTTCATTCTTTCTATTTTTTTTATTATTTTCCCTAAATTGTCTCTTCATCCTTCTCTTTATGGCTTTATCTTTCTACCATTCTCTCCTTTCTCTCTCTTAAAACCTTTATTTCCCTCATTTCTCTTTCTTCCTTTATGTATTCCTTCCCTAAATCTATGTTTCACATCTTTATTTCTCTTCTCTTTCTCTTAGCACATCTTTATTTCAATATCTATTATTTATTTGGTCGTCTCTCTCTCTCCATATATATTTATATCATTATTCTTTTTTATATTCCTTAATCTCTTTCTTTATTTATATCTATCCTTCTTTATATCTTTATATTTATTCTATTTTTCTAAAATTTCTTTTTCTTTTCCTATATCTATCCTTTCGTCATTTAATGTTTTTTTTTCATTTTCCTTTGTATTTTTTTTATCTTTATTTATTTGTTTTTGTATCTCTCTCTTCCTATCTTTATATTTCTTCGCTCTTTTTTAAATCTCTTTTTCTTTTTCTATATCTATTTATCTCACTCTTCCTTTCACTATTTAATGTTTTTATTCTTTTATCTTTATTTATTTGATTGTCTCTTTATATATTTAAATCATTATACTTTTCTATATTCCTTAATCTCTTTGTTTTTTTTGTTTTCTATCTTTACATTTCTTTTTTTTCTTTCTATATCTATTTATCTCACTTGTTCCTTTCACTATTTAATGTTTTTTTTCATTTTCCTTTGTATTTCTCTTATCTTTATTTTTTCTCATCCTTTCCTTTTTCTTTATCTCTTATTAGATTGTATTTCTTTGTTTGTCTCATTCTCTCTAATTTTTCTCCATATGTTCTACAATCTTCTTCACATTTTATGTTTTTCTTTCTTCGTCGTTCTTTGTTTGTCTCATTCTCTCTAATTTTTCTTCGTATGTTTTACAATCTTCTTCATCTTTTTTGTTTTTTGTCTTCATTTTTTTCCCTTGTGTCTTTGTTCTCTCTACATTTTTATTTTTATTTTCTTTCTTTCTATATATCTATCTTTAATTATTCTCTTAATCTCACTTCTTTTTCTTTTTATCTCTTTCTTTTTTTTTTCTAAGCTCTTTCTTACTCTCTTTATTTCTCTATTTTTTATTTCTTTATTAATTTCTAAATTCAAACTTTATCTCGCTTTTCCTCTTTCTTTATCTTCATCTCCTTTTTCTCTTTCCCTATTTTTCTCTTTCTTTATCTTTTTCCCTTATGTGTCTTTGTTCTCTCTACATTTTTATTTTTATTTTCTTTCTATATATCTATCATTCATTATTCTTTTTTTATTTCTTTCTTTTTCTTCTAAGCTCTTTCTTACTCCCTTTTTTTCTCTATTTTTTATTTTTTTATTAATTTATAAATTCTAACTTGATCTCTATTTTTCTCTTCCTTTATCTTTATCTCTCTTTTTCTCTCTATTTTTTATCTTTCTTTATTTTTATCTCCTTTTTTCTTTCTCTATTTCTATCTATCTCTAGATCCATAGATCTCTTTCTCCTCTCTTCCGCTATCCTTCTCTATTTTTTTCCAATAGCTAGTCATTCTCCTAGTTTCCTTCTCTTCTTTCTCACTTTTTATCTTTCTCCAAGTTTTCCTCTATCCATGTGAATCTCCCTCCATTTTTTTTTTTATTTTTTTTTTCTTTCATTTCATATGTTTTTTCCCCTTTCCTTACATCTCCCAATTTTATTCATTAAATGTATCTATCTATAGATGAATATTTATTTTAAACGTGTATCTTTTAATTTCTTTCCCCTTTTTTCCCCCTCTTTTCCTTACTTCTAGCTTCCCCCTTTCCCTTGGTTTAATTTCTCTCTGAAATTATTTCTATTCTTTTCTTTATTCTCTTTCCATTTCTTGCTCTTTAAATGTATCGTATCTATAGATGAATATTTTATTTTAAACCTGTCTATATTTTTATTTCTTTCTCCCTTTTTTCTTTTGTTCTCCTACTTCTAGCTTCCCCTTTTGCCTTTCTTCATTTATTTTCTCTAAAATTATTTCTTTTCTTTTCTTTATTCTCTTTCTATTTCTTAAACTTGTCTATCTTTTTATTTTAAAGCTATCTATATTTTTATTTCTTTTTCCCTTTTTTCTTTTGTTCTCCTTACTTCTAGCTTCCTCCTCTGCCTTTCCTGATTTATTTTCTCTCTAAAATTATTTATTTTCTTTTCTTTATTCTCTTTCCATTTCTTTCTCCCTTTAAATGTATCTATCTATAGATGAATATTTATTTCAAACTCTTCTATCTTTTTGTCTATATTTTTATTTCTTTCTCCCTTTTTTCTTTTGTTCTCCTTACTTCTAGCTTCCCCCTTTCCCTTTCATGCTTTATTTTCTCTCTAAAATTATTTCTTTTCTTTATTCTCTATCCATTTCTTTCTCTCTTTCCCAATCTTCATTTCCTACTTTCTCATTCCAGATCCCATTGTCTATCTCTCTTGCTTTGTCTATTTCTTTCTATTTTTCTATCTTCCTCCCCTGTTTCTTTCTATCTATATTCATTTTTTCTCTCTATCTCTCTTTCCTCCCATCTCTTTATTTATATTCCTCTCTTTTTCTTTCTTACCTTTTTTATGTCTTTAATTCTCTCTTTCATTCTTTCTTTAGCTTTTCGCTATGTCATGTTATGTTCATTCATAGAGTATAAGATACAATTATTTATTAATCTACCTTCTAATACCCCATATGAATTCACCTTTCCAATTCTCAAACACGCCCTTTTACCATGTGCCTAGATTGCCTAACTTTGAATGATATTCTCTATTAGAAGCCTTCTTATATTTACAAAATTGTGTTGTACTTGATATCAGATTTTTTACATCTAATCATGTCTACAATTAATACCTTCGATGAAAACCATCCTAAAACAAAGTAATAGACTTCAATATGTTAGATGAGTAATCCAATATGCCCTTAAAGCCCTCTCTTCGACTCCTTCAAACCCTAAGCATCTTCAATTTCTTTGTTAAAGCCCTCTATCATTGTTAAACCTATATTGGAGGCATGTTTGCAGTCTAAAGATTTTTCTTCCTTTTAAGGATGCATGTTTTCCTTCTAAAGGCAATTGGACATCATCCCCTCTATCTCTCTCTTGGCAGCTAAAATTTCAAAAGTTGTTGCTCCCTTTGTATTAGAAGTGAGTGAGAACTTTCCATTGCTCAAATTACAAGACTTTGGATAGGTTGGGTTGGACTTTAGTTTCAAATTACAAATTTGGTTCTTCTAAGAAAGTCCCCTCCCATATCATATTGAGATCCCACAATGAGAAATCAAAGGGGTAGTTAGGTTTATGCTCTATGTCAGGTTATATGGGTTTTGGCCAATTTTTATCATGTATTTGAAGTTTTACACTTTTATTTAGAGCTCTCTTTGTTCAAATAATCGATGTTATTTACACAAGAAGTGAAAGCTTCAATAAATAGATTACAAAGACGTCGTTTCTAAAAGAAACAAAAGTTAACAGAAGACAAAAATAAACTAACTAAAAATAACTAGATGACCATTAACTAAACAAATCGAAAGATATTATACTAATACCCTCCCTTAATGGTCATCGTTCTAACTACCCAGAGAAATAACAGAGAAGGCTACCCCCTTCTTAGAATGCTTATGCAACAAAAGACAAAGCATGCCACTGACTCTGTCACCTGAGATGAATTTGCCACCAACCCTCCTAGAAACTACAAAACTTTTGGAAAAGACCAAAACTGATCAAAAAAATCCAACCTGATGTTGGGTATCAGAACTGTCCCTCCCTATAAGTAGGGACACATCGAGAATAGCTGCCATGATTTTGAGGAAAAATCGACAAACCCTCCAAAATGAGCACGACGCTCCAGAACAAACTACAAGAAGACAAATGTGCAGGAGTTCACCCCAACAACTCTGGGTGTCACCAAAACAAACTGCAACAAACCATGATTTTTGAGGAAAAAATCGCAAAACCCTTAAACTAAAG
>VDFB02298854.1:0-16953 GCA_007258455.2 Sequoia sempervirens | reverse complement strand
TTCATCCTTTTTTTTCCGTTATAGACCTATTTCCCTCTCTTTTTCATTCTCTTTATATATTTATAACTATCTATTTATTTGTCTCAATATATTTTCATGTTTCTCTCTATCTTTTATCTATGTATTATCCTCTCTTTCCCTCATTTTCTTTATTTATCTCTATCTCTATCTCTCTATTTGCTTCTTTTTTCTCAATTTCATTATAACTTTTATCTTTCTTTTGTCCTTTATCTCTCGTTCTCATGTTTTTTTCATCATTTTATTTCTCATTCCCTCTCTCTCAATCTTCTCACTTTGTATTTCTCTCTCTCTCTCTCTACTTTATCTTTGTCTATATCTCTATTTTTCTCTTGTTCTTTTTCTCTCCTTATTTTCTCAACTTCTCGTTTTTATTTCTTTATTTATAATCACTATAGATAATTTTTATCTTTTTCACTCTTTCTCCCCCTGTTTTCTTTTGTTCATCTTCGTATATCTTGTTAGTTTTAGGATCAGATTTAACAGAAAGCAGAAATACAAAAATAATGAACACAATAACACAACAAATACCCTAGGAAAACCCCCCTTCTCGAGGGAGAAAAACCCAGCAACAAATATATCTCTTATATTATAATTAAAAGAGCAACAATTCTGCTTACAACTAGGCCAAGTCACAAGGCCGATTTGATAAAATGTAATACAACACCTCTCCTAGATGCGAATGAGCCAAGATAATATAATGCCTCCTTTATTTGATCTCCTTGAATCAAAAGTCCGATCTGCTGTTAATTCAAACTCTTCTTGTGATGTGCGAACTTGTCTCTTGAACTGAATTGAATTAAATGATGAATGGGAGCCACCTTGTATATATACATAATGTGGTGTCTCTTGATGAAAGGTTGGCCTTGTCTACTAACCAAGGTGACTCTTTAATAAGTCAGCTATAACAAAATAAAATAATATTTATTGCAAGTCGTCACCTTGCATTTTAGAATTTATTTAATATTTTTTTTTAAGAAATTGTGGGAGAAAGAACTCCCGCCGCTACACATCAACACTCCCTCTTAGTTAGGGAGGTATCTTTCTCAATATCTGTCATTGAATCTCTCAACATGACACCCACAATGGCTACACCCATTTGTGGAAAAGAGTTCATCACAGAGTCACTCAACGTGATATCGTCATGGAGTCACTCAACATGACGTCCACCATGGCTACTCCCATGTGTGGAAAGGAATATGTGCGCAAGTGCCCATCACGGAGTCACTCAACGTGATGTCGTCATGGAGTCTCTCAACATGACGTCCACCATGGCTACTCCCATGTGTGAATAAACAAAACTACAAAGGATTCATCACGGAGTCTCTCAACGTGATGTTGTCATGGAGTCTCTCAACACGACATCCACCATGGCTACTCCTAGAGGGTGGAAAGAACCACATATCTGTCTCAGAGATAGACAAGGGCTTTCACCTCAAATTTCTCTATCTCAGAGAAAAATGCATTACAAGGACTTTCACCTCATACTTCTCTGTCATAGAGAAATATACACTAACAAGGGCTTTCACCTCATACTTCTTCGTCATACAGAAATATACATTACAACAAGTCTTCATGATGATGTGACTCCCTCTGAAGCTAATATCAACCTCCTGACCTCCTCGTCGAAGGTTGCCTCTGATGGTATGTTAGACTCCCTTTGAATGTTATTTCCTCCTCTTCGAAGAAATTGATTGGCTTTAGAAAAAGAAACCTTCTAAATTGACTTTAGAACTTGGCTCCTTCTGAGATGTCCCTATGTCAATTTCCACAGAAGAAACAAGTTGAGTAGACCTGAATTTGCAATCTCGAGCAAAGTGACCATACTTGTCACACCTGTATCATTGAATGTGAGAGAAATCCTTCTTTTTTGGTTCTGGGGCAGAATCTGGTTCTTTGTCTCTATTCCTTTTTCTTCCTTTTCCTCTTTCTCTAGAAGTATGTGTAGCAAGAACTTGATTTTCTACATCATGATGGTTATGCCCAATTCCTCTTGCTGCCAACCTTGACTCTTCTTGAATACAATCAGCTCCGATCAAACTTGGGTAACTTAGATCTCCCATTGATGCTTTGAATAAAGGGTTCCCAAGTTTGAGGAATACCATTAAGTGCCATCATAACAAGACCTTTGTCTGCAATTATATCCCCAATAGTTCTCAACTAATTTCTCAAATCAGCAATCTTCATAAAGAATGAGATGACTGAATCATGTTTATCCATTTTTACATGGTGAAGTTGTTGTCTCAAAGCAAGGGCTCTGCTGGTGTTGTTGATCTCATACAATCCTTTTGGAGTATCAAACATTTCTTTAGCTGTCTTCAACTTAGAGATGATCGGTACTAGGTGATCCATCACAGAGTCTATAATGATCTTTCTAGCCTTCGTGCCATTTTTCTTCCACTGGATTTTCTCAATATCCTCTGAAGGCTTGGGCATATTACTTTCCACAAAATCAAGAAGATCATTCTCCTCTAATGCAATAAGTACCCTAGGTTTCCAAGAGTTGAAGTTCGTGGCTCAATCAAGTCTATCTTCTAACTTGACACCGATCACCATCTTCTTTTTCCCCACAAAATTCACTTTCAAAGATCTACCCTAAGATCTGAAATAATTGACTTAACTGCTTAATAAATCTGATCAGATCTTTTCTTAGACCTGCGTTGATACCATGTTCGTTTTAGGATTAAATTTAACAGAAAGCAGAAATACAAATATAATGAACACAATAACACAACAAATACCCTGGGAAAACCCTCCTCGAGGGAGAAAAACCTAGCAACAAATATATCTCTTATATTATAATTGAAAGAGCAGCAATTATGCTTACAACTAGGCCAAGTCACAAGGCCAATTTGATAAAATGTAATACAACACCTCTCCTAGATGCGAATGAGCCAAGATAATATAATGCCTCCTTTATTTGATCTCCTTGAATCAAAAGTCTGATTTGTTGTTAATTCGAACTCTTCTTGTGATGTGTGAACTTGTCTCTTGAACTGAATTGAATTAAATCATGAATGGGAGCCGCCTTGTATATATATATAATGTGGTGTCTCTTGATGAAAGGTCAGCCTTGTCTACTAACCAAGGCAACTCTTTAATAAGTCGGCCATAACAAACTAAAATAATATATATTGCAAGTCGTCACCTTGCATTTTAGAATTTATTTAATATTTATTTTTTAAGAAATCATGGGAGAAAGAACTCCCGCCACTACACATCAACATATCTTTATTTCATTCATCCACTTTATTTCACCCACTTTTTTCCAATTTCTCTATATTTTTAACTTTCCTTCTCTTTCTACATCTCTTTATTTCATTCTTTTTTATTTTTATCTCTTTTATTCTTTTTTTATATTTTTATTTCTTTATTTGTCTCTCTTTTCTTTTTATCTCTCTTTTGTTCTTTGTTTGTGACTTCTTTTTTTTCTCTCTTTCATATCTTCTCTCTTTTTTTGTCTTCCCTCCTTAGTATTATGTCCTACTATTTCTCTTTCTCTTTTTGTATTTCCTTCTCCCCCTCCCCCCCTCCCTCTTTCACTCTTTCATTCTATCTATATTTCTTTAGATCTATTTCTCTCTTTTTTTGTATTTCCTTCTCCCCCTCTTTCACTCTTTTTTTCTATCTATAGTTCTTTAGATCTCTCTTTCTCTAATATTTCATTCTTTTTTCGCTCTTTCTACTACTACTATTATTATTATTATTATTATTAAAAAGCTCACCACCAAATTATTATATAAAGGCCCCAAGGTTCAAATACAAAATTATTGACTATTGTGTTGAGGTCGCCTATGATAACTCTTCCTTGGACCAACAAATCACAGTAGGCAAAGCAAACCTTACTCAAAAATATTGCTACTAAGTTGGCGATAGATCAAGAAGTTAGTTCGCCCAAGCGCTCATCACATTTCCCCAACCTATCACTATTGCACTTAATCAATCAAAGAAAGGTATAATTCCCCATCTATATTTCTTTAGATATCTCTTTATTTAATTATATATTAGTATTTCATTCTTTCTATTTTTTTTATTATTTTCCCTAAATTGTCTCTTCATCCTTCTCTTTATGGCTTTATCTTTCTACCATTCTCTCCTTTCTCTCTCTTAAAACCTTTATTTCCCTCATTTCTCTTTCTTCCTTTATGTATTCCTTCCCTAAATCTATGTTTCACATCTTTATTTCTCTTCTCTTTCTCTTAGCACATCTTTATTTCAATATCTATTATTTATTTGGTCGTCTCTCTCTCTCCATATATATTTATATCATTATTCTTTTTTATATTCCTTAATCTCTTTCTTTATTTATATCTATCCTTCTTTATATCTTTATATTTATTCTATTTTTCTAAAATTTCTTTTTCTTTTCCTATATCTATCCTTTCGTCATTTAATGTTTTTTTTTCATTTTCCTTTGTATTTTTTTTATCTTTATTTATTTGTTTTTGTATCTCTCTCTTCCTATCTTTATATTTCTTCGCTCTTTTTTAAATCTCTTTTTCTTTTTCTATATCTATTTATCTCACTCTTCCTTTCACTATTTAATGTTTTTATTCTTTTATCTTTATTTATTTGATTGTCTCTTTATATATTTAAATCATTATACTTTTCTATATTCCTTAATCTCTTTGTTTTTTTTGTTTTCTATCTTTACATTTCTTTTTTTTTCTTTCTATATCTATTTATCTCACTTGTTCCTTTCACTATTTAATGTTTTTTTTCATTTTCCTTTGTATTTCTCTTATCTTTATTTTTTCTCATCCTTTCCTTTTTCTTTATCTCTTATTAGATTGTATTTCTTTGTTTGTCTCATTCTCTCTAATTTTTCTCCATATGTTATACAATCTTCTTCACATTTTATGTTTTTCTTTCTTCGTCGTTCTTTGTTTGTCTCATTCTCTCTAATGTTTCTTCGTATGTTTTACAATCTTCTTCATCTTTTTTGTTTTTTGTCTTCATTTTTTTCCCTTGTGTCTTTGTTCTCTCTACATTTTTATTTTTATTTTCTTTCTTTCTATATATCTATCTTTAATTATTCTCTTAATCTCACTTCTTTTTCTTTTTATCTCTTTCTTTTTTTTTTCTAAGCTCTTTCTTACTCTCTTTATTTCTCTATTTTTTATTTCTTTATTAATTTCTAAATTCAAACTTTATCTCGCTTTTCCTCTTTCTTTATCTTCATCTCCTTTTTCTCTTTCCCTATTTTTCTCTTTCTTTATCTTTTTCCCTTATGTGTCTTTGTTCTCTCTACATTTTTATTTTTATTTTCTTTCTATATATCTATCATTCATTATTCTTTTTTTATTTCTTTCTTTTTCTTCTAAGCTCTTTCTTACTCCCTTTTTTTCTCTATTTTTTATTTTTTTATTAATTTATAAATTCTAACTTGATCTCTATTTTTCTCTTCCTTTATCTTTCTCTCTTTTTCTTTCTATTTTTTTATCTTTCTTTATTTTTATCTCCTTTTTTCTTTCTCTATTTCTATCTATCTCTAGATCCATAGATCTCTTTCTCCTCTCTTCCGCTATCCTTCTCTATTTTTTTCCAATAGCTAGTCATTCTAGTTTATCTAATCTCCTGGGTTCAGTCTCAGTCCTCGATGATAACTACCTGTTTCTTCTTAAACTTGTCTATCTTTTTATTTTAAAGCTATCTATATTTTTATTTCTTTTTCCCTTTTTTCTTTTGTTCTCCTTACTTCTAGCTTCCTCCTCTGCCTTTCCTGATTTATTTTCTCTCTAAAATTATTTATTTTCTTTTCTTTATTCTCTTTCCATTTCTTTCTCCCTTTAAATGTATCTATCTATAGATGAATATTTATTTCAAACTCTTCTATCTTTTTGTCTATATTTTTATTTCTTTCTCCCTTTTTTCTTTTGTTCTCCTTGCTTCTAGCTTCCTCCTTTCCCTTTCATGCTTTATTTTCTCTCTAAAATTATTTCTTTTCTTTATTCTCTATCCATTTCTTTCTCTCTTTCCCAATCTTCATTTCCTACTTTCTCATTCCATATCCCATTGTCTATCTCTCTTGCTTTGTCTATTTCTTTCTATTTTTCTATCCTCCTCCCCTGTTTCTTTCTATCTATATTCATTTTTTCTCTCTATCTCTCTTTCCTCCCATCTCTTTATTTATATTCCTCTCTTTTTCTTTCTTACCTTTTTTATGTCTTTAATTCTCTCTTTCATTCTTTCTTTAGCTTTTCGCTGTGTCATGTTATGTTCATTCATAGAGTATAAGATACAATTATTTATTAATCTACCTTCTAATACCCCATATGAATTCACCTTTCCAATTCTCAAACATGCCCTTTTACCATGTGCCTAGATTGCCTAACTTTGAATGATATTCTCTATTAGAAGCCTTCTTATATTTACAAAATTGTGTTGTACTTGATATCAGATTTTTTACATCTAATCATGTCTACAATTAATACCTTCGATGAAAACCATCCTAAAACAAAGTAATAGACTTCAATATGTTAGATGAGTAATCCAATATGCCCTTAAAGCCCTCTCTTCGACTCCTTCAAACCCTAAGCATCTTCAATTTCTTTGTTAAAGCCCTCTATCATTGTTAAACCTATATTGGAGGCATGTTTGCAGTCTAAAGATTTTTCTTCCTTTTAAGGATGCATGTTTTCCTTCTAAAGGCAATTGGACATCATCCCCTCTATCTCTCTCTTGGCAGCTAAAATTTCAAAAGTTGTTGCTCCCTTTGTATTAGAAGTGAGTGAGAACTTTCCATTGCTCAAATTACAAGACTTTGGATGTTTTGGATAGGTTGGGTTGGACTTTAGTTTCAAATTACAAATTTGGTTCTTCTAAGAAAGTCCCCCCCCATATCATATTGAGATCCCACAATGAGAAATCAAAGGGGTAGTTAGGTTTATGCTCTATGTCAGGTTATATGGGTTTTGGCCAATTTTTATCATGTATTTGAAGTTTTACACTTTTATTTAGAGCTCTCTTTGTTCAAATAATCGATGTTATTTACACAAGAAGTGAAAGCTTCAATAAATAGATTACAAAGACGTCGTTTCTAAAAGAAACAAAAGTTGACAGAAGACAAAAATAAACTAACTAAAAATAACTAGATGACCATTAACTAAACAAATCGAAAGATATTATACTAATACCCTCCCTTAATGGTCATCGTTCTAACTACCCAGAGAAATAACAGAGAAGGCTACCCCCTTCTTAGAATGCTTATGCAACAAAAGACAAAGCATGCCACTGACTCTGTCACCTGAGATGAATTTGCCACCAACCCTCCTAGAAACTACAAAACTTTTGGAAAAGACCAAAACTGATCAAAAAAATCCAACCTGATGTTGGGTATCAGAACTGTCCCTCCCTATAAGTAGGGACACATCGAGAATAGCTGCCATGATTTTGAGGAAAAATCGGCAAACCCTCCAAAATGAGCACGACGCTCCAGAACAAACTACAAGAAGACAAATGTGCAGGAGTTCACCCCAACAACTCTGGGTGTCACCAAAACAAACTGCAACAAACCATGATTTTTGAGGAAAAAATCGCAAAACCCTTAAACTAAAGTTTACAAAGCATTGCTTTTTCAGAAAACGCATTTAAAAAATGCTCAGAAGAAAAAAAACGACCAAACCCAATGAACAGGGCATGAGTACAGAAAAGGGTGATGACTTCCAAAAGAAAATGACACTGAAAAAATACGTGTTTAGAAAATGCATGTAGGAGGTCGCATTTTTTTCCAAAAGATCGCCCAAAAACGAAAATCAAAAGCCCACGAATTTTTCAAAAGCAAGGTCATTGATGATTTTTTTTATTGCACGAGACGTGCAAAGCAAACAAAAGGAAAAAAAATCAATGCTCGGAAAAAATTTCCCGTCAACTGAACTGCTCTGATACCATGCTCAAATAATCGATGTTATTTACACGAGAAACGAAAGCTTCAATAAATAAACCACAAATACGTTTCTAAAAGAAACAAACGTTAATAGAAGACAAAAATAGAAACTAACTAAAAACAACTAGATGACCATTAACTAAACAAATAGAAAGATATTATACTAATACTCTTTTGGACGTGGCCCTAATAAAACCCACTTTTAATTCATCCCAAAAACAAAAATTGTAACATAATATACTATTAGCAATCAATTTACCTTCTGAATAGGCTATAAGTAAAATAAGAGACACTGTGCAATCAATTCCTACCTTATAGTTTTAGAGTAGAAAGTGGCTTGAGTAGAAACTAATATGAAACAAGGACTAACACACATTAGAATTTGCAATAAGTGACAGTGTCATTGATTTTTGCGTGAGGCAGACAAAATAGTTATAAACTTATATCCTACTGCAAGAGCTTTTGAGCAACAACTCTACAATTTATACTAGGCTATCATTGGAGTATTGCCATTAATTTTTTAGGCCCTAACATATTACTAAGCTTACAAAACAAACAAAATAAAAATACAAAATAAAGAAAAAACAAAAACCATAGCAAACATTTACCACTCAAAATTATCAACACTCAATTATGCAACATACAGTTTGAAAAAAAAATCGTGATGGAAACAAAGAGCTCTCTAGGCACTCAACCCCTAGCCGACACGAGATCTAATGGTGGTGGTGATGGGTCTGCAAATTGGGTTGAGGGTGCAACGAATGAAGATGAAAATGCATAGGATGGAGGTTTGGAGGTTGCTAACAGATTTGCTAACGTTGTTGAGGGTTTTGGCCTTGGAGGCTCTGATGAGGGAACGGATGAGGAGAATTTCCATGCTCTTGCCGACTCGGAACTTGATCCCTATGATAGGTCTGCCTTCATTCTCTTTGAGGATGGGATTGATAACAAGTGGTTAAACAATCCAGTTGATGAGGAAGATGAGCTCCTACTTGATATTCTTTTGGAGGACCGTAGGAAGTCACACGAGTGTGAGATTGTTGGGAAGAACAAGGAGGATGGTGCTCCTTTTTTTGGGCTGCTTAAAGGCTTTCCTTATCACTCTATTCCTACTCAACAGGATTCCAGATTGCAAAGTGTTGGACTTGACTTGGATGCAAATTTGGGTGCGTCTTTGGCTTCTAGGTTTGAAGTTGTGAACATTGTTCAGACACCTGTGAAGGATCTTAGCTCTGGGTTTGGTTTCGTTAACCTCCCTTTGTCCTATGACTTCTCTAGCGAGTTAGATGTTGCAGCTTCACCTGTGGATTTGGATGTTGCTAAGGGACCCCTCCCTGCATGTGAGGGGGATGTTGCTACTAATGTCTAGAATAAGGAGCAGGGGTTCTCTATGGTCTCTGGCCTCTCTCTTCAGATTCCTAATGTTATGGTGGAAAAATCTATTGTTGTTGTCGATAATGCTCTTATTGGGAGGTTCTCAAGCCCTCGTCCTAACATTGAATTTTGTTTGTAGTTGGGCTCTAGTTAAATGGAAGGCTTTTGGTCTATAGCAAGTGGCTGCGATGCCTAAAGAATTTTTCCTTTTCTTCTTCCAACTCCTTGAGCAGAGTAAGGGTGTTTTACTTGGTGGACCTTGGTTCTTTTGAAAATCTACTCCATCTGAAAAGTTTGACTGTGGAGTTTGTGGCTTCTAAGGATTGCTTCGATCAGACCCCTATTTGGGTAAGACTCCTAACATTTCCTTTCGAATTTTGGGATGAAGAAATCTTTCGACGTAATGGTAATTGTCTTGGCTCCTTCTTAGTCATGGATAGGATCACGAAAGACATGAAATGCTTAGTTTATGCAAGATTTTGTGTTTTGGTTGAATTTGGTAAAGCTTCTACCAAATAAAATTAAGATTCGTTCCAAGTAGGGTGTTTGGGAGCAGAGTACTTTGTTTGATTCTTCCTCTTTAGTGTGCTCTCATTGCCTTAGAGTTGGTAACTTTCCCACTCTTTCCAGGACTTCAATCCTTTGAAGACTTGTTCTATTGGGAAGGCTTCAGGCTTCTTTGTTGTTTCTCCCACTGAAAAGTTAAACTTGGTGAGCCCCTTGGCTAGGGAGTTGGATGTGGAAGATCATGTTAATGTCCTAAGGAGAAGCCCCCTCGAGGATATTTTTTTTCCTATTAGTATGAATGACATTGATTCATCCAAGATTATTGAATTGACCCATTTAGATCAAGCTCCCCTTATGGGCTCTTTGTTTGGATACAATTTCAAGCCTCTTTGATTGGTGTGGCTCTTCTAGGGGTGTGGCCCCTCTTGTCTTTTGGCCTGTTTGCTCCTAGTTTTTTTGGTGGCCAAGTGTTGGTTAATAGTTTTATGTTATGTTGTGGTGCTTCCATTGTTTCTCTGCTTTTTGTGAGGGTTTCAGGTGCCCTTCAAAACTTATTTCTGCTTTTTGTGAGGGTTGCAGGTGCCCTTCAAAACTTATTTCTGCTGTTTTGTTTCGTTGGAAAAGTTTGACACTTTGGTTGTGTTCTATTTCGTCGCTTTGTACAAGGTTTTGAGCCATTTCAAAACCATGCTTACCTTATCAAAAACATACAGTTTGAAAGTATTTTTAGAATGTTATAAACCAAATCTCAAGAAAAAGCTCATGCCAAGTAGTACTCGAGAATTATAGAAATGCCAAGCAAGCTCGAATACTAATAAATCAGGGTCTGCGGTGCAGCTACAGTCCCTGCCAAACACTGTAATCAATTTGCATTGATTTAGCCAATACTCAATTAGTAGTTACAAAAGGCTTCCATACATATTTTCAAGTTTCGATAAAAGGAAAATAGAGTGGAAATGAACACTAAAATTAGATATTAAATCCCTATGTCAATTAGCAATTGCAAGACAATATATTTGGCAAGAATTTCTTTTACACCATTGACAATAACTTAGTTTCAATAACCTCCCCTCTACATGCGTATACGTGGAAGTAAGAAATTCTATCCAATTATGTGTGTAACTGCACTAGAATTTTGTTATGCTCATTTCTATCATAGTTTTTGAGCTGAAATATTTAAGGATAAAAATTGAGCCCCCTTTTGTTTCTAAAAACAATTAGACAAATGTTTCAATGTAAATAGATAAAGCAAACAAACAGTTAATCTCATATATATACAATGAAATTAAAGATGCAATTCTTCACAGTGCACAATACTTGGTTTTGTCATTACTACACTGGCATTTTGTATTCAAGAATGTATGTAGTGGTAGCTGCTTGTCATGCCCCCGAAATTGCAGCCCTAAAGAATAATGCGTTGAAAGGTAAATAAATAAATAAAATAAATAAGAAAACAAATATTAATATAACCATTACAACATAAGGCTATAAATATTATATATATGTATAATAAATAATATATAATATAAGCAACAGCAAATATTATTATAATTATAATAATTATAACATAATGCTATAAATATTATATATACAGCCAATATAAAATAAACATATATAATATAACTATAAGAAACAATTATAAATCAGCTATTGTAAAAGCAAAGCTGACTCAGAATTAAATTAATAAAATAACACATACTCTATGGGATCGTGGAATGGAAAACAACTATCATTCACCCAAGGAAGCGATTAATATTTGGTAGGGCAGCAATTACATTCTGCAGCACTTTACTGAAGGTAGTAGGCATCAATGAATGTTGAATGAGCAGCACCTGGTTAATATTAAGAGTAGCACTTAACTATAGGCAACAATTAATAAATGAAAAGTGAGTACTTAGATTAGTCAATGGTAATGCAGCGGCGCAGTGCACCTAGCTCAATTGGCTAAAGCATCTTGTTACAGGCAAGAGGTCACAAGGTCTCACCAGTCACGTGAAAAAAAAAATTACCAAGCACACTGCAGTTTAAAAGAAAAAAGTCACTAGGAATGCAGCGATTAAGGGAAACAAAGGATCATGCCTTTCTAATAATTCTCCTTTCTATAAGATGCATCATTTCTCTTAGACATGGAGATAAACAAGGAAAATGAAATCATTCGCAAAAGACAGTCAAGAAGAAATAGGAAGTGCAATATGGAAATAATCAGTAATAAATAAATACTAGTAGTCTGCACTCAGAAAGGCAGCAGCCCATAAATATATTAAGGGACTAGTATCATGAAATATACATAAGAAGAAGATAGTTCACGGAAGATAAATGAAGATAAATGATAAATCACTAAAGGAAGTAAGTTAAATATAAATACACACACACACACACACATATATATATATAGGATATCTATATATGTGAATTAAATACAATTATGCAATAATGATTGCTTGCAGCAATTATTGAGCCTTATTTATAATTATGATTCTTTAATATAAGTATGAATAATAGATTCTTATTTGTTTGATTTACGCTAACGATATCTTTTGAATGTCAAGAACAGATCGAACAGGATTGAAGACATATCTGCAGGCTGATATCTACAGCAGACCACCTAGAATCACCATTGTGAATTACTCATCTAGATCAGTGCATGCAGTGGATGTAACAATACTAATAATCAATTAATTATATTATATTATGAATTATTGGCTAACATTATTGCAGGGTTAAACTAGAGTCTATCAGAAGTTGTAATTTAATTAAATGTCTCTTACTTGGAAATTGTGATTTTAGGGCAGAATTCTAAGTATACCAAACAGGGGACATTACATTGCTACTTAAAAAGTAGAATTGTTCCACCTGATACTGTACCCTCTGTACCATTTTTAGTGTTTACCCAAGTTCTTGCTTCTAATGCTACCATTGCAACTCATTGGAAATACTTAGTGTATCAATGAAACAATTGTGTAATTACTACAATGAAATAGTTGTGCATTTTGTATTTGTGTGCATATGAGTTGATTGTGGTCGTCGCTACTTGGTAAGTAAAACTACTCCGCCTAATTCTACACCATTTATAAATTTGTGTACACCCAATTCTTGCTTCTCCACTTATGAGTGCAACTGATCTACTTTTTTCTGATCTATTTGTGTACAACATTAACCTACACCGCATAATTAGTTGTTGTCTAGAATAAAAAAGTTGATGAAATTGAATGGAGAGAGAAACCACAATTTGAATTTCAAAAATACTAAATTAAAGTTATACAACAATGAGCAAAATTAACCTAAACCGCACAAATAGTTGTCCTCTAGAACTTTGTTCAAAGCCATTTGTAAAGTTAACTTGGCTGGTATATTGATCCATCCAATCCTTTCCTTCCAAAAAAGGGGACTAGAGACATAACACCAAACTGGCCATAGAAAGCTTAAATCTAAAACAAGGTAATACCTAGAACAGACCTTGCATGTCCCTCATGTAGCAGTCTTCAAAGTTCTAGTAACAGCAATGCTGGAACTAAAGATGGGGAATGCAGCTGCAACCATCAAGAAAAGCAGGGCCATTCAGTCCAATGGTCTAGTGTACAATGTACACAAGCATACATACTCTATAATAAACCAATTAATTTGACAACAAACAAAGATGTATGCAATCTGATAAACAGGATGACTTTTATTCAATACACATGCACACATACAATATATTACAGCAATTACTTTCACAACAAACAGAGATGATGCCATCCAATGCTATACTGAACCAATTTTGTTCAACAGACATACATACACTATAATACAGCAATTAGACAACAAACAAAGAGATATGCAATTCAATGCAATACCTGGACCAATTTTCTTCAAAGAGAAAGATAGCTGGAACAATTTGCTTCAGCAGGTGAATGAATCTGCAAAATACAATAGTGCAAGGCTCAACCCACAACTTGGACCAATTTTCTGCATTAAGGCACCTAAGCAAGTATTTTTGTGTTAGGCTCACTTTGACAGTGTCCAAACAAAAGCTTCCTTCCAGAAAACCAGTCAATGTACAATTCACGCGAAGCATCAATTCTTGCAGATAAATGAACTCTTAAAAAGAAAAAGCGCATAGAACCATGCACATTCATCTTTTTGTGGATATTTCAACAGAAATTTTATCAATGATCATGAGCATGAAACACAACAAATTTCAGTAGTTAGTAGAGCCACTCCTACCTCATAACATGATGGAATAGGAAACTACAAGAAAAAAAAAAATCCCATTCACGCAAATGTAAAACTAGAAAGAAAATTAATCATATTTAGAAATCTTTCAAGTGAGAATTTTTCTTTTTTGAATGTCAGACTGTCTTTTCCTCATCAATTTGATTAACCCCCTCTTACGACATTATCTAAGCTTTGTTTAAAATTCAAGAGTACAAGGTGTTGCCTTGAACTGTTCTGCTACAACTTAGATTGTTTTCTAACTGAACTCACAAGTAGGAACATGACCATTGTGATACTGCTACCGCTTGATGCAGGATAAAAGTGAAGAAACTTAAAAACTCTTCCACAGTACATGCCACAGAAAATTATGCCTACATTCCCACAGAATCTAAATCTTCAAAAGCATAAACACATAGAACCATGCACATTTATTTTTTGAGGATATTTCAAAAGAATTTTTATCAATGATGGAATAGAAAACTACAAGGAAATTCAAATCCCATTCATGCAATGTAAACTACAGAGAAAAACTAAGTTACAGATGCAGGTGCAGATAAAAAAAAGGTACAGCAGTGTAGCAAAAAAAAAATCGTACAGGTTCAAATACACACCCACACACACATATATATATACACATATTATGTACATGTATATATGTGTGTGTATATATATGTGTGTCCCAACATGTTATGTATGTTTTTATGCGTTTTTGTATGTTTCATAGGCGCGTTTTGTCAGGAGAATAGCTACACATATACATATATGTATATATATGTGTGTCCCATCATGTTATGTATGTTTCTATGTATGTTTTCATGCGTTTTTATATGTTACATAGGCAAGTTTTGTCGGGAGATTAGCTGCATCCAATGCATGTTACATAGGCGTGTTTTGTCAGGAGATTAGCTGCGTCCTATGTATGTATGTATGTTACATAGGCGCAATTTTTCAGGAGATTAGCTACGTCCTATGTATGTATGTATGTTACATAGGCGCAATTTTTCAGGAGATTAGCTACGTCCTATGTATGTATGTGTGTATGTATGCATGCATGTATGTGTCTGTGTGTGTGTGTGTGTGTGTGTGTGTAGGTGTATGTATGTATGTATGTATGTGGTGCAGGAGCACCTATGCATTTTTGGTTTGTCTTGCATTTTCTTGGAATCTAGGTTAGGATGAAGTCACTTCTTGATGTAATAAGGTCAATGTGACCAAAATATGGTGTAAATGGTGTCATTAGGAGGTCCTAGGTGTGTGATGTCAAAAGTTGCTAATAATGTTGCATCTTTGCAAAAGTTGTTTAATGCGTTTTTGTCAATTTTTGTGGTAGTTGGAGCATGACAATCATATTTTCATAATTCTGTTGTAGACCATTGGGTTCGTGTCAAAACATGTTTAAATGTGTCATGTCCCCTTCTCAGTGACATCTCTCAGAGGACAGGATTGGCCTATCACATGACCCTCGTAGGCCGATAGACTGGATAGAGGGTCACTTCGGAGCTTGGCTCAACTTCAGTCAGCTAAGTTTGATCAGTTGTCTTTCGTTCTGGCTCGATCGGAGACGTTTTGCAGAATTGCTATTTTTAGCAGTTCCTGGCAGGCAGTGTGGGACCACTGCTATTTTTAGCAGTATGGCTGTGGCGCATCAGAATCACTTCAGAGTTCACGCCAGCATCGATCGGATCATCATCGGTTAGAACGAGGAAGATATTAATATTTGATCGTATTGATTAAATATTAATTAATTAATGTTTATAATATAAAGTTATAATTTTAAATTATAACTTAAGTGACTGCCTTGAGGGGTGCGCCATCATGAGGGGGCCAGTTTAACATTTAAATTATGATTTAAATATTTGACGGAGAACTATGGAGAAATAAGAAAATTAAAAGTCAAATATTAATTAAAACCCTATTTTCAAGGGAATCGCACTTTTCAGCTTATTTGAGGTTTTGCCTTGGAAAGTGAGCCATTATGTGATTATTGAGTTTGAGAAATTGATCAAATTGATCTGAGCCTGAGACTTAGGGTTTCACGTTCGATTCCTTGGAGAACGAGCCATCTCCAGCAGAAAGCAATTCAGAGAGTGTGCAATACCACTTGATTTATTGCCTACAGAGGTTTTCTTATTCAGAGAAAACTACAGAGCTTTCAGAGATTGTTATTTGTCAGAGAGTTTTCAGTTGATTGCATTCAGAGATCATCTATTAGCTTGGGCGCATCAATACAGAGGATTAAATATTGATTTTTGTGAAGCCGTACAGTTTGCATTAAATACAGCAGCAGGCCGTACTTTTCCTGACAGGCCGTACCAGCAATAAAAACGTGTTCCTTGTCTTGGTTGAAACGCCTTTGAGATCATCTTAATACTAACTTCAGTGGAGGCGCCTATCATCTGGAAGATAGCTGGAAGTCACGTTCTAAGGGAGGAGTGCATTAATTGAAGCAGTCGTACCATTCTGTACTTTTGCAGCAGCAATACCAGGTTCCTTAAAAATTGTGATTTCATTATTTATTTCATCATATGTATCTGGGTATCATTGAAATCAGTTGAAAAGCTTGAATAAAGATACTGGCGCCTATATTCTTTCATTTCCATAGCTATTTGATTTTTATTGAATTTATTTCCATTTATTATCAAAATCGTACCTTCTCATTATTGCATCAAAAAACACAAAAAAATTGCAAAACCCTAAAAACGTCAGGAAAACTCAAAACTTCAGTCAGATTTCGTATCAGGGGGAAACAGGGGTTTCTACAGTGGTATCAGAGCTTGATTCTGCCATCCTAGGGTTTGGCCATCACATGCAGCCAGAGGAATTTGACACATACAGGTATTATACACGCAGACGTGCCTTGATTGAAAGGCAACGTAGTTTGAGCAGACAGCCAGATATCATGGCTGACAGGAATGATAGGGTTGACAGGACAGATATACCGAGGACAGATATCCCACAGAACAACCGAGATC